>WMED01002270.1:0-14556 GCA_019650415.1 Pipa parva
AATTCTTTTAGTTACAGGAAGCCAGGGAGCAGAGTGAGGTTGAGAGAAGGGCCGTCCTCTTTGTAGAGAGAGAATTCTGGCAGCAAAGTTTAGAACAGATTGGAGCGGGAAGAGGTAGGAAACTGGGAGGCTAGATAGATAGAAGAACATTGCAGTATTCCAAGCGAAACAGGAAAAGAGCATGCAAGAGGGTATTAGCAGTGGAGCGAGAGAGAAAGGGGCGGATCTTGGCAATGTTGCAATGAAAGAATCGACAAGATTTAGCAGTGGAAGAGATGTGTTTAGAGAAAGAAAGAGCAGAGTCAAAAGTCACTCCAAGGCAACGAACAAAGGTTACAGAGTTGATATTCGCACCATCCACTTGAATGGAAAATGTAGGAATGGGACCAGGTTTGGGTGGGAATATAATCCGTTCCGTTTCAGCAAGATTTAACTTGAGGTGGCGCTTGGCCATCCACGAGGAGATTGCCAGAAAACAATTTGAGATTTGAGACTGTAGTACAGGCATTAGGTCAGGAGCAGATAAACATATATATACAGTATACATACACACACATACATGATTTGGGCAGCCGTGGTTTTATGTTTTATGGATACAATCCAGGTTAGCACTTGAACATCCCTTTCAGACAGCTTCCCCTTGCATCCACAGTTAATCCTGTTGGATGTGTTTCATGCTTCTTGGTGGTATGCTGACATTACCCTGGATACCGTGGCTCTTGATACATCACAAAGACTTGCTCTCTTGGTCACAGATGCGCCAGCAAGACTTGCACCAACAATTTGTCTTCGTTTGAACTCTGGTATGGTCACCCATAATGTTGTGTGCATTGCAATATTTTGAACAAAACGTTGCTGTTACCCTGCTAATTTAACCTTCACACTCTGCTCTTACTGGTGCAATGTGCAATTAATGACGATTGGCCACCAGGCTGGTCCAATTTACCCAATGAAACCTCCCACACTAAAATGACAAGTGTTTCAGTTTCATTGTCCACACCTGTAGTGTAACATGTCTCTATGGTCAAATTGTTTTCCTTGTTTTCTAGAAGTACCATCATTTTTCTCCAGGCCAGTTTTATTAGTTTGTTTTTTGGAATTTTTTTTGCTGAATCATATTTAGAAAGCAATGTCTGATTTTCATTAGTTGTTTATCAGTAAATTTAAATTTATTAATGCTTTTGTCAGTTTCAAGGTTTTTTAGTAACCATTGTGGATTTTTCTGCCTTTACAGATGGTATACAAACAGTTTTGTACACATGTGTAATTTCACCCAATAAAAGGGTTGCAGCACAGCTTGTTGTATGGAATTTTGTTCTTTTATTCTGGTATTTCAAGAGTTTATCTGAAGTAGACACTATACTCCAATAGAATAAGAATGCCAATTACCTTCCATTTAAAGTATACAGACCCTGGAGGCCAAGTCATATTTGTGTATAAATAATAGTATAATAATAGAAATGTACCACACCAGAAAAGGAGATTTATACTAACCATTAAATTGGTTTCTCTGCGTCATAGATGGACACAAACACTGGGTAAAAGGTAACTCCTGTAAGGTTGTACATCACAATACTACTACCCTAACATAATATATTTTACAGTAGCTAAAGTACAAATTTTCTTTTGAATGTTATGGTTT
The DNA here is from genome assembly GCA_019650415.1 of Pipa parva. Lineage (NCBI taxonomy): Eukaryota > Metazoa > Chordata > Amphibia > Anura > Pipidae > Pipa > Pipa parva. The sequence continues at coordinate 1,643 of WMED01002270.1, forward strand.
ATCTTATTTTCTCAACATGCACAAAAAAAAAAAAGGAGGCCTACCACTTCTTAACCTCTCAAGCTACCATAACTTTAGTTTACTGAAAGCATATTGTTAGGGAGCAAAGCTGTAATGCTAGAACTATTGCTACCTATATATCTATCTTGGCTCTATACATACAAGCAATATGGAGCGCAAAGATCTTGAACGATTCTTCTCATGGTTGCATGACAACACTAGAGGTCTCCTACTTTCTAAAAGCTGCAAGAAAATTTTGCTAATATTTAGTTTGCTGCATTTGCCCATCAGATAATTTTAAACTACCAGATCTTTATGTGTGTGCACAACTTTTCCCACTCTCCACCTCACAGGATAATAAGACCCTTTGACCATGATTTAAATGCAGAAATAAGTACAGTGCTGCCACCTGCTATAATGATTGTTTGGAAAGGTCAATGGCTCATTCTTTTGTGATTTACCTTTAGCACAAGAAGATTCACATAAAGTTTCTTCTATAATCTGCTCTGTGGATCCGGTAGACTGATCTACACTAGGGACTGATGGTTTCTCTGCAAGGTTCTCAAAAAGAACACTCATTAATATGGTTAAATCTTCTTGACTCAAAGCAACCTGAAAAAAAAAAAAAAAAAGATAGCACGTGGTTAACACAATTTACCCAGCTATTATAGACATGTAGAGTAGCACTAAAAAAGTGTACAATGCAAACAATAAGTCCAAAAACTATACAATAAGTAGTAATGAAAACGATAATGAAAATATAAAGTGCTGTTCTTCTAAGCGCTTGTACCTCCAACATCCAAAATGAAAAGAAATCTGTGAAAAAAGTTCACAGGAAAAAGAGGGCAATAGTGCCTTATCAAAATGACAAATTGTAAGATAGAACAAATTGTCAGATCACTAACAAAATGCAAAAATGTGAATAAAAGTTGAAAAAGTCCCAAAATTATTGGTGCATAAAATAATGGGAGATCACCCAGGTCCTTAATAATAGGGGGCTCACCAGATGTGATTACATGATATAATTACACTAAATTTGTATGTTTGCGAGGAAATAAAAGTGTATGTGAGTGTGACAAGTGTGTGCCTGTGGGACAGTGTATACACATGTATGTGCTAATGTATATGTACAAGGGTTAGACAAAAAAACTGAAACACCTGGTTTTAGACTGCAATAATTTATTAGTATGGTGTAGGGCCTCGTTTTGCGGCCAATACAGCATCAATTTGTCTTGGGAAAGAGATATACAAGTCCTACACAGTGGTCAGAGGGATTTTAAGCCATTCTTCTTGCAGGATAGTGGCCAGGTCACTAAGTTATGCTGGAGGAGGAAAACATTTCCTGACTTGCTCCTCCAAAACACCCCAAGTGGCTCAATAATATGTAGATCTGGTGACTATGCAGGCCATGGGAGATGTTCAACTTCACTTTCCTGTTCATAAAACCATTGTCATCCTGATACATGGCACCGCCTTCAGGATACAATGTTTGAACCATAGTCCTCCAAGAATGGTTCAGTAGTCCTTGGCAGTGACGCGCCCATCTAGCACAAGTATTGGGCCAAGGGAATGCCATGATATGGCAGCCCAAACCATCACTGATCCACCCCCATGCTTCACTCTGGGCATGCAACAGTGTGGGTGGTATGCTTCTCTGAGGTTTCAACCCCACCGTAACTCTCCCGGGTGTGGGGAAAACAGTAAAGGTGGACTCATCAGAGGAGCAGGCATTAAGGTCAGCACACCATATCTGGGAAATTTTTTAGGTATTTACCAATGCCGAATTTGGTGTTAATTGATTGACTATCTGTGTCAGTATAATACTCCATGTACTCTAAGTGAGCTATACAGTGCAGTTTTTACTCATTTTTAAGTATTAAAAAAGTTTTTTGACATTTGATTTCTTGGAGCGTTTTTTGTCCCTTTTCCCATGTGGGACACGGTTGGGGCAGTCTGGATGAGAGATCTGAATGTGGTTTAACCCGGTCATGCACATCTCATTGTCGCTGAGGAAGAACACCTTTGATTGTTAATTGAAGGCTCTTATCATTCAAACGTCTGGTGAGCAGTTAATACTAACTCTGCTGCACATTTATATGTTTTGTGGTGTTTCATATCCTCATACACATTCTTGGTACGTTTGGGCATTTTTTCGTCTCATATTAAATACAGATTCAGGCACTATTGCGTGCTGTGTTGCACTTTCTTCGCAGAAATATTGTTCTGGATATTCCTGAATATTAGAGAACAATACATGTTTCACATTGTCCACAGCCAAACATTTGCGCTCCTTGCACCATTGAAACTGATGTTCGGCATTGGCATGAGTGACCAAAGGTTTGGCTATAGCAGTCCGGCCATGTATATTGACCCTGTGGAGCTCCCGACGGACAGTTCTGGTGGAAACAGGAGAGCTGAGGTGCACATTTAATTCTGCCGTGATTTGGGCAGCTGTGGTTTTATGTTCTTTGGATACAATCCGGGTTAGCACCCAAACATCCCTTTCATACAGCTTCCTCTTGCATCCACAGTTAATCCTGTTGGATGCGTTCCATCCTTCTTGGTGGTATGCTGACAATACCCTGGATACTGTGGCTCTTGATACATCAGAAAAACTTGCTGTCTTGATCACAGATGTGCCAACAAGAGGTGCACCAACAATTTGTCTTCTTTGGAACTCTGTTATGTCACCCATAATGTTGTGTACATTGCAATATTTTGAGCAAAACTGTGCTGTTACCCTGCTAATTGAACCTTCATACTCTGCTCTTACTGGTGCAATGTGCAATTAATGAAGATTGGCCACTAGATTGCTCCAATTTACCCAATGAAACCTGCCACGCTAAAATTACAGATGTTTCAGTTTTTTGTCTAACCCCTGTACGTCTGCTGGCCAAGATCCATAGCAGAAACCAAACCATTCAGTAAGGTCTGGTTTTGGGATTTGCAGATGGTAGCAGAATGTATCCAAGTCCATAGGTTCTGTTAATGCATATGTTCGATTGTTTGTGGTGACTTGAATGGCAAAGGGATAGCCCCATTTGTATTTAATGTTGTGTTTTTAAGTTTCTGCAGTAATGGTTTAAGAGGTGTATCTGTGCTATGGTGCTGGTAAAGATATCTTGAAATAGTGTTATTTCAGAGTTGCCTGCATTATTTGATAAATGGAGCATGCTTTTAGTAGTATTTCTTCTTTTACTCCAAAGTCATGTAGGCAGCTAAGAAAGTCTCTGGTTCTTTACAATCTTATGGGGCCTCCTCTGTGTATTCAGTATATTTTAATGGGGAAATTTTTATGTCTGTTGAGAATATTACAGAAGACTCTGATGACTTTGTCTAGGAGAGTATCCTAAAAATTGTTTTCCCCTTAGTCTTACGTTAGGTTTTCTGCCTTTGTTTTATAGGTCTTCAATATGTCTCTGTAATAAGTAATTAATTCTGCCTTGTTCTTTTAGTTTTATCAAGTGTACTTCGACTTGTTCCTGAGTGTTGTGAATAGTGGTGGGGATGATTTCACTCCACCTGCTGTTAGAGAGAGGTCAAATTTATCTGCTGGTTTCTGTGGACAGGTTTCTCTCTGCTGTGGTCGGGTGTGTGTGAGCAGCGGCCATATTGGAAGTTCCCGCCACTGGCATGCTTGTTTGTTGAATAATGCTGGGATCTTACAGTTTTTTTCTGCTTCTGTGGGTAAAGTTTTTTTGTCGACTATTGGTTGTTCTTTGTTGTTTTTTACACAGTTTTTTGTTCTTTAATGCTTTTAGTTCAGATAATGATCACGGAGCCCTTGACAATCATATCTTTACCTGATCAGCATTAGAACATGCCCCCCAACATGATTTTTAACCCCTGTTTACACTGAAAAATGTACTCTGCTCAGTGCCCACAGTAGTTACCCCCTTGTAGTCCCTATTGCTTGTCTAGGTAATATTCAGTGTACCTGCATATGCTTTAAGTCTCCAACAATCTGCATAGTGGGAATGTCAGAATACCAAGAAGAAGACAGATTTCTTTGGACAGAAACAAGCATGTTTACTGGCTGCAGTAACTCCAGCTCTTGATTAACAGCTCCACTTTGTAATGTGGTCCTGTGAAAAAAAGATAAAACGGGGGCTGCTGTAACTACTTAATTATAAAGGTTGTACAAAATATTGTTATTCTTTTCTTAAAAAAAAAAAAAAAAAAAAAAAAAAAAAATGTAATGTTGGTCATAGTCAACATAAAATGTGTTGTGTATGCAATTGTGTGCAAGCATTTGTTAAAAATTTGAGAAATACAGAATAAATATGGAGTTGGGGCCAATCTTTTAACTTGGGCATATCTAGTTACAAATCCAACAGAAAAAAACACATATATTTGCAAATGAAAAAACAGGTAGCAGTCTTACCTTGATAACTGTAAATCTGTCAGCTGAATGTCCATCTGGTCAATAACAGGTGGAAGAGGACAATTTACCCCAGGAACCAAGACAAACTTATTTTGGACATGAATCCAGCCTAAATCTGCTACAATGGCATTGTTAGAGATTGAAGACTGAGGAATAATAATGACAGGTGCCTTTAAGTGGATATTCATTAGGAGTCGAAAACTTTTTTGTGCAAATTCTTTAATGCTAGATGCAGCTTTCTCTGCAGCTTGGGCAGTGGCAACACTTAGAGCCTCTTTTGCTACTTGGAATTTGTTTAGGAAGTCCTGTGAAATAGACATATAAATGGTGTAAAGACAGTATCACAGTTGGGCACAATTTTTAACAAAAGTAGATTATACAGGAAGTGATATCTAACTTTCATCTTAATTCTACTGGTAGCAGTTTGAAACTAAGGCCCTTATTCACCAATGTGCGAAGTGAGCTGCGTAGTGTTCGACTCACTTCGCACATTGGGTTATGTGCGTGCTGATGTCCTGTGCGCGGACATCAGCATGCGCATTAAAGGGATTCCCCTCCCGGTGAGAGCACTCGAGTCTCCTCGCCGGGAGGAGAATCTCTTTAATGCGCATGCTGATGTCCGCGTGCAGGACATCAGCATGCGCATAACACAATGTGCGAAGTGAGTCGAACACTACGCGGCTCACTTCGCACATTGGTGAATAAGGGCCTAAGACACTTGCAACAACAATATTACCGCATAAACCAAATACACACCAGAAGAGACATGAGGAATTTATGAAGATATACAATATGAATGCAGCCAACTTTGAGAGATATCTTGCCGTCCACTGCAGACATGTCACTATAGGCAGTACCTTCTGTAGCCTCTGGGTACAAAGACATGTTGAAGCTGAATACTTCATCTCCCATTATGAAGACAGCCTAAAGAGATACCATAATTTGTCATATAGCTGTAAGTACAGTTCAAATTAAAACTTTTATTATGGCATGAATGGCCAATTATTTAAAAAAAAAAAAAAAAGAAAAGCTCATAATTAGCTAGTAATCAGAAAGGTGTGATTAATATTTAAGAAATGTTGATGTATACTGTAAGCAATCTTATCAATAGATGTAAACATGGATTTCCTGGCAGCAGCTGATTAAAAGTATCACAGTGCTCAGTATTTATTCTGATCACTGTGCCTTACCCAGTGGTAAAATTTTACAATACATTTTCTTTTAAGAGGAAATGCTAGAGTGGGGTCACACTCCAACTACTTTGAAGAAAATTTGAAAAGATCCTGCATGCTGAATTCCAGTGAGAAATAAACTGCAATATATCTCCATGAGTACTAGGTAAAAGCACAGCAAACAAACTCATGATTGTAACCCCAGATTAGGGGAGTTGGACACTGGAACCTCTTCCCTTGGGGGCTCAAATGAAAGTAGTGAGGGAAAGAACAGTGTTTAAAGGCAATACACTAGTGTGCAAATATTTTTATCATATTTCACCAGAAACGATACTTCATTTTATATCACATAACTTTATATACATTAAGTAATCTAAAGCAATTACAACTGCAAATATTTAGCTTTCTGATGTCTATTTTTTTTTTTTTTAAAAGAACCTTAACTCCAAAACTGAAAATGCCTATAATTACTAAATATTTAATCTGTGGTTCCTAAGAACACCTTCCAAACTCTGAAACACGGGGGTGGCAGCATCATCTTGTGGGGTTATTTCATTGCAGGAGGGACTGGTGCACTTCACAAAATAGATGGCATTATGAGAAAAGAAGATTATTTGGCAATACTGAAGCAATATTTCAAGACATCAGCCAGAAAGTTAAAATTTGGGCAGAAATGGGTCTTCCAAATGGGCAATGACCTGAAGCATACTGCCAAACTGGTTACAAAGTGGCTTAAGGATAACCAAGTCAATGTTTTGGAGTGGCCATCACAAAGCCCTGATCTCACTCCTACTGAAAATGTATAGGTAAAGCTGAAAAGACAGGTGTGAGCAAGGCAGCCTACAAACATGGCTCAGTTACACCAGTTCTGTCAGGTGAATGGGACAAAATTCCTACAAACTATTGTGAGAAGTTTGTGGAAGGATATCCAAAACATCTGAACTAAATCATACAGTTTAAGGGCAGTGCTACCAAATACTAATGAAATGTATGTAACCTTTTGACTTTACAGAAAGTATTAAAATGCCTTTAAAAAATTCTCTCTCTCATGATTCTGGCATTTGGTAAATATAAATAATTTTGGTAATCCTAATTGAGATAAAACAAGTAAGATTTATTCTGATTTCATGTCAGATAGTGGGGAAAAACAGCCATTTGTGTCTGTTTATATAGTGTATGTAAACTTTTGGTTTCAACTGAATATTCAGGATTTTACAGAGTACCTGATTTTGGAAAAGTATAAAGAGTCAGTCCTAGGGATCAGTCTAACTCTTGTTGAGAAAGTTGCTTCAATGAGACTTGTTTGCTCCTTATCAACTTTACATTTTTATTTTCATAATAAACAGTACAATAATTATTTAATTCGCTTACTCCTGGCTACCTAATAAATCTAGGAAATGGTGGGAGAAAAGAAAGTTATTTTTTAAGTTAATCTCCAAAATAAATGGTGTGGAAGAGGATGTGTGCAGAGGTGATGTGTGCAGCTGGATAAAGCAGTACATGAAAAGGACAGATTGATTTAGAAAGATTGTAAAAATGGGCTATGTTCAAAAATGCTATGCATCAGTGTTCTTACATTCAACTGATAATGATAACCTTACTTTTTGATGAATTGTTTTGGGATCACCGTCAAAGATGACAATATCTTGAAGCCGAGCAAATACATCTGTCTGTTTGGTTTGCATGGAGACAGAAGCATCCATACCTAAAAAATATTTGAGGATATAATTGATTATAATATCCATAGCGGAAGAGTTGAACAACAACTTATTAGGAAGTCTGACTGTGACCAGACACATTGTCAGGTTTTTCCTGTATAATATAATGATTAGGAAGCTGCAATTTCAAGAGTTCTATTCTCAAACAAATGCCCATATTGACTATGATCTAGAATGTAAAAAAATAAAGATCTGGGGTGGGCCTAGCCTTATGAGACATCAAATATCTGTGGCATTATGAGAAGCACCACGTTACTTTTTCCATTGTATAACTAATCCTGCCCAAGCCTGAACCCAGAATGTGCCCATATTCTATAAGGCTCCTTGTGTGCAGTTACTTTTATAGACATGCTCATTTAAAATGGGTTCTGGAAATGATACTTGTTTCCCTTAACAGCGCTGAACGGGGCTGAGTTCTTTGCAAGAATATGCAATGAGGTACTACAATATATTGTACTTGGCATAGTTTGTTTTTTAACCATATTTTCAAACACATTGCTTCAAATTTCTTCTTTTTGCTATAAATGCTGTTATTGTAACTTGGCTGTACTAATATGCAAATCAACAGCAACAAACAGTAATTATTTTATTTATTCTACATTTGCTTTTGATAAAGGATGGTATGTTAATATTCTTGTGTATATGAATCAAATAATGGCTCTGCTTAATTAATTCAATTTCTTTACTAATCTAGTCCTGTCATTCCTAACATAACTAAGTGCTTTCAGAAATGAAATTTCATAAGAAAAAGCTTTTCACATTTTATACTGCCAGTGAACTTATAAAGAAATAGGTTTATTTATAGCTTTAAAAATATTTTTAACATTAACTGCAAAGTGAAATATAATTGAAAGCAAGTATATACTGTTAACACAAAAGTCCAAAATGGTCACATGGACTTACCATGTATTCTGATGTCTGCAATGTTACACAGCTCATCACAAACAAAGATGTTCAGTGCATTTAGATTTGCAGATACTTTTAAACTATAACAGTCATCCTGTGTCAAGCGGGAAGGATCTAAAAAGAAACACATTACACTGCATATCACAGAAATTTAAATTAATATACTCCACTATAAACAGTGGATGTAAAATGCCTGCACATCATTTTTATCCCAGCTCAGAAATTTATAAACCCTTGGAATAGAATAGAGATTCCCCCTTTCACTGTTCCAGCACACTGTATAGATTAAAGAAAAGCAGTTAAATAGCTCAGTACCTGAATTGGCAATTATGGGATTCTGTTCACTTCCTTGCAAATGTATTTCCAAATTTGGGTTATCATCTTCTTTGTCCTGGCTTGATGGCACCGCAGAGTTCAAAAAATTCATTAAAGAGAGTAAAGCCTGAGTGTGCAATACCAGATCTAGTGACGACATTGAAATCTGGTAAAAGAAATTTGTTGCATATAAACTAAGTGATATGCATGAAAGAAAACTGACACTGATAAGTATAGAGCTGTAAAAATGAGTTTTACTAGTTTAGGTAAAAAGTTAATAATCAGGTGTAAAATGCTATTTGTTATATCAAAGTACAATACAATTTTTATGATTTTACTACATTTTGGAGAAAGGACTACCAGCCTGAAACATGTCATGACACTGGTTAATTAAATACAAGTAGTCACACACTACTGGAATTAGTCAGACTGCTATATTTCTTAAAGGTTATACAAAGTTTGAATAAAACAATATTTATATTTGACATGTATAACATATAGAAAGCCAACTTAAACATTAAAATGTAAAAACAATTTTGGGATCAGCAGTTCTTGCCTCTTGTTTAAACAGCCCTGCTTCCCCAGCTTTTCTATGCACATGCTCTTCCTTATAGTGCCAATAAGACCATCCCCCTGAGTGACATCACTCACCACTCAGAGAGCAGGTTCTTGTGTGGAATCACTTTCCCTTCTCCTAATAAAAAAGGCTGTTCCTAACCCTAAGCATGCACAGATCAAAACTGTTTGACCATCTCTAGGGTTGGCTGTGGAGATAGGAAGTCGGAAAGGAGGGGGCGTGGCTTCACACAGCAGGGAACTCGTTGAGAGGAAGAAAGCAGTTACAGAGTGATATTGAGCCCTGCTGATTTAAGAGGTGAGTCATGAGTTTCTTAATTGCTATTTTGCTTGACAATAGGTAAATGGGGCTTTCTTTATAGACAGTGTTTACATATCCTTTAATATTGTGTGAATTTGTGCAAAAGTGGATGTATTATGTAGCAGTGGCCTGAGGAAACATCGTTTGCTCTCAGTGGAACAGGATTCTACTTAATTAGTTACTATATTTTTTGAAGCAGTTATAGACTAGTTAACTAATGCATCTCACAAATCCTGGCCTAGCATAAGAGGTATTTTAAACCTTTATGAACTACTTACAGTGATATTCTGCTCTGTGTTGTTATGAAGTGTTTTAAAGTGCGGTCCATTCTGGTCAGCCTGTAGGAAAATCCAACAAATACTTAAACTGTTGAATATTATTAGGATTAGAAAAATTGTTAGCCTCTATTAGAGGTGGGAAGACATACAAATGACAAGATGCATTTCTCACTGTAATTCACTACAATAAACACCAACTGCATTTTTTAAATGAATAATTTTTTCAGAAATGTCTCATACCTTTATATATTCCATTTTTAGAAGATGTGAATTGGTATCATCAGAAGAATTGATAAGAAGCAGAGATTCCCCTGAAGGACCTATTAAAAAAATAAAATGAAAATGTTTGGATTGACAACCAGCTATATACCTGTATATAAAAATGTAACATCGAAACACTTTCATTATTTGAGTTCAGTAGGGCATCATATGGCTTAAGGAATTTAAAGATGCATATAAAAAGAAAAAAGCAGACACATTTCAGAAGCACAAAAATGAAGCACCCCATATATTCAAAGGATTACATAACATTTTCCACTACAATGGCATCATTTTATGCATCATTAACTTCAATACCGTGCACTACCATGATTTCTAAAAAATGAAAAATCCAGTTTTATAAAAATAGCACTGCAGGCATCTATACCTTATAACAATTTGTTTATACACTTATACATGGTGCTTAGACAGGCAACTGTCGAGTTATCAGTGTATTCCCATAGCAAATCTGTGACTGCGATAATTCTCCCATTGCAAAGTTGCAACTGCAACAATATTTCTCATAAAGACGTGACTGCGGCAGTATCAGTCTATTGTGACTGTCTTTAACTGGCAAATTCACACCTTTACATGACAATTCAAACTTTAGAGAATAACTCCCTAAGTGATCTGTCTGTTACACCACCGATGAGCAAAAGTAATCTTGAGCTCATCGATTTGGGCCTAGCTATCTGATGATGTATTTATATATAATAATGATGAAATTAAAGACCAATGGAAATATCTTCCCACCTGTAAAGTCATTGCAGGTCATCGTTATTTTTCTTAAGTACACAGATGCAGTCATTTGGTGATTACCAATTTTTGTCTCAGCTCCTAGATGGGAAACTTTTAAAACATGGAGAGGGAGACCACCTCCATGTGCTTGTCTCAACAATCGGATCACCACCTAGGAGAACAACACTACAGTAGTAAAGATAGATATACCAAGTGCAGGCACCATCATACAGTTAAAGCTATCAGGCATATCTTACAAAATATGTGATACATAGCCCATATGCATGCTGAGTGTTTCCCAAAAATTGTCAATGCTCTCTATATCTTGTATTAGTACTGTACTTTTGTTTATTTGTTACTTGTATTGGCTAAAAATAATAAAATATTTTATAAAGCTATTCGACAGTAAAATCATTGTTTCTGAAAGAAAACATGTTTCATTTAGTTGTATTCATTTTGTGATCAATAAACAAAATTACTGTTTTGTATCTACTGCAGCTATTGCATGTTGTGTGATCTTTTGTGTCTTGATGCATAGACAAATGTACAATTTTTTTAAACTTGTTTAGAAGTAGTAACTTAATAATTTATTAAAAAAAAATGAATATGGAATGCATTGACTAAGAATTCTCCCCAGATTTTATGAATTTAAGAAAATTCCTAAATAGAAAATTGTGAGAAAAAGAAAAGCGATACATATTAAAATGACAAATTGGTCTCTGAGCCCACTTGAAAATGCAATCTGGTACCTGTATTACATAGCAAAAATATTATTTTAAAGTACCTCTTTAATTTCAAAAGTAAGTAGTAGATTAAGAATGGCAGCTTTTTCATCCTTTTCCTCTTGTGTATTGGTGTCACTCAAAGCCATCAGTGGGGACTGAGAAATTCCTACAATTTTGTCTTTAGTGGTATCCAACAGTAAAAATGAATAAGAAAAAGTATTACATTCCTTATGTCTCATACTGTTGCTCAGAAATGCTCTGTAAAGCACTGTGAAAAACAGGTCTCCAATATCATTCATTAAGTTATTCATTCACAACAACAGGGACTCAAACACATTTAACAATCAAATTGTTCATCTAATAAGTGGAACTTAGTTAGAACCCTATATAAGAGTAAATAATAATAATAACCCAGTTAATCTACCAATATGTTTTTGAACTGTGGGAGAAAACTGAAACTAAGCCCTAACCAATGCTTTGCACTGTGCCCCTGGGGGTGTGCCATAATGTTCTATAATACTACCAAATATTTTGTCACCTCTGTTACTCAAATGGTATTGTAGATAAACGTTCAGTAATATGCAGACTAGTAATGAAATTTTTCTACCATACTATAATATATAATCAAGTGAAAACCACCAAAAGTTTAATTAATTAATCACAACAACTTGTAAATAATGCATATAAACTTAATGACAAATAAAATATTATATGTGAAGGTATATCTTTCAAAAGTTATAAACATGGCCTTCATACCACTCTGCTCCTGGGCTGGTTTCATGCCTTTAGTAGTCCCCTCTCCTTCCCCAAGGTTTTCCATCAAAACTTTAAGTAGCACATTGACATCTTCCTGACTCAGTCCAATCTTTGAAAAACAGATTAAATACATGTAAACAAGATAAAAGATACAAGATGAACCTGTGTATTGTCTATTACAGGGTGACCTTGGCCACACGACTAAGGGGGGAATTCAGGAACCTCCGAAGTGAGGCGCGTAGTGTTCGCCTCACTTCGGAACAAGTGACATGCGCATGCTGATGTCCTGAATGCGGACATCAGCATGCGCATTAAAGGGATTCCCCTACCGGCGAGAGCATAAGAGTCTCCTCGCCGGGAGGGGAATCCCTTTAATGCGCATGCTGATGTCCGCGCACAGGACATCAGCATGCGCATAACACCATGTGCGAAGTGAGTCGAACACATCGCGGCTCACTTCGCACATTGGTGAATAAGGGCCTTAATCTACTTCTTTCTACCATCTATCCTCAACATTTTTCTGAAAAGATAATGGTATGGTTTGACTACTTATTCAAACTGAAACTTCAATAAAAGTTTAAATAATTTCTTATTTTTCTGGAAAAATGGTTTAACTATACAAATAAATATTCAGTTATTTTAGTTTTTGTTATGAAAGCAGTAATAAGATTACTAAAATTAATCATTACCCCTAAATTAAAATAAAAGGAAACTTTACCATCACAACAAAAAGCATGGGGAAAGTATTATCGATGTTACTTAAAGGGGCACTATAGTGCTGATATAA
>WMED01002270.1:14705-24731 GCA_019650415.1 Pipa parva
AAACTCCTTTATACTAGGCTAATTGCTGACAAATCAGTAAAAAAAAAAAAACATTTAGGGAAGAATACTTGCAGTTTGCTTTCCTTAATTACTTTTACCAAGAGCTGACATTTTCCTCCCCCCACTCCCCCTCCTCTTTCTGTCAGACAACATGAGAAGAAAAAACTGCCTGAATGCCATTGGTTAAGCAGTGTGCTGACCTTTTGACCACATAAATTAAGCTTGTTTACAGGAGATTACAGAGGGAATGATGACTTGTGCTCATGTGTTAAGTAGTAAGTAAGGTACCTTTTTATGGAAAACTGGCCAGTACACATCACACATACATTTCTTGGTGCAGAAGTTTATCAGTGCTGCCCACTCAATCATTCTGCCTCACATCAAACAACTACTGGGGAGAAATGATTCTCACTAAGTTATAGTACTGCATATGTAAAGATGCATTTTGACTATAGTTCCCATTTAAAGCAAAAACAGTAACATGGCAGCTTCATGTGTTTGTTTGGCTTGTATTTATTGTAAAATACGGAAAGTCTCCGGCACACCAGGCAGATAAAAACAATTCCTTTATTCAAAAACGATTAACAATCCATGTTATAAAAACAAAAACGGAGTGTAGGTGGCACCTACGCGTTTCGCGCCGGTTCGCTTAGTCATGGTGTAATGATCATGTTAAACAGTGGTGTATTAATACAAGAAGCCCACTTCCGGGCTTCTTGTATTAATACACCACTGTTTAACATGATCATTGCACCATGACTAAGCGCTGCGGCGCGAAACACGTAGGTGCCACCTACACTCCGTTTTTGTTTTTATAACATGGATTCTTAATCGTTTTTGAATAAAGGAATTGTTTTTATCAGCCTGGTGTGCCGGAGACTTTCCGTATTTTGCTACACAGATCTGGGATTGGGCTCCTACAGTCTCCAGAGTACCCGTTATTCTACTTGTTACAGCTGGCCTTATTTTTAACTACAGACAGGATTGAGCTAGCACCCCTGGTTGTTTTGTTTTGTATTTATTGTAGACATGAAATATCCATTACACAAAGTTGGCACACATATGATAATACAAGAATAAAATTACAAATAGTCTAAGGGTGTTATACCATGAAAAAAATAATACAATTGATCAGGGGGGAACTTTAGGGATATTTCACTGATCTGAATGGTGAAATCATCACTGCGTATGGGGTAGGTATGATGACATTGATGCCACTCTGCATCACCAATGCCAATCAGAAGGGGGAGCCAGAGCACAGCTGCATGGCTGTGTGAAACTGCCTTCAAGATTCAGAATTGCTACTTCGTTCCCTATGGGAGTTAGCACTTCCCACTCTTAGTGCCAGGTACATTTTATAATATATTCATTGCAGCCTTTAGTTCTCCTTTAAGCTTTCCTGGTCTGTCAAATGCATCCTTATTCAGTCCTATGAACTTCCATTAGAAATGCATAAGAATCAGATACACTACATTTTTAATTTCAACCAAAAACAAGAAATAAACCTCAGTTTGTGCAAATACAGTATTATTTTATATAGCAGATAATATTAAATATGGTAAAATTTATCAGCAAAAAGTGGCTTGCCTATAAATTATACAATGACTCTTTTTGAGTAAGCTACCACTAAAAACTTTGATCACAAACATTACATTTTAAATATTAATATCATAGTCCATGTAGATACTTACATCCAAGCTATCAAGATGCCCTTTCACTTCCATGACAGGTATTTTGTCATACCATGTTGCTGCGAGATTACGATTCACAGAAAGATTCACATTAACAGGATGGAGAATTTGTATATCAGGCTCAGAATGAACACTCTGAAGTACTGTCCTACAGAAAAAAAATATTAAGACAAGCTTGAATATTTAAACTTAAGAAAATGAGAAGCAGCTGATGTTTACCTTAAAGTGCACCTGTCACCTCAAAACTAATACTACTGTAATTTAGATTGTAGTAATTAAACGTTTTTGTAAATATATATGTATTTTATAAAAATGTACCTTTAAACAGCATTTCTCTCTGTCATCTTCACTGTCAGCCTGTCTTTTCTTTCCCGAGTGTTGGGTGGGCGTGGCTAAATAATAATTGATATTATAGCTCCTCCAACCAGATCCAGATTATGATCTATCAAGGATCTGAATGGAGGAGCTATAATATCAATCATCATCACCCGACCCAGGAAAGAAAAGTCAGGCTGACAGGGAAGATGACAGAGAGAGAAATGCTGTTTAAAAGTACATTTTTTAAAATACATATATATTTACAAAACATTTATTTCATTACTACAACCTATGTGTAGAAATGTGTAGTATGTACTATGCATGGTATGTGACTTCGTTGAACAAGTTCATCAAAGGGGAAGAAATCTACATGCAGGATTAATATTGAATGCTGATTAATTCATTAATTCTGGTGAGCAGCTAGTAATAAATTAGCTCTTTTGCACCAATTTGTGTGTTTCACCCGTGTTTGGGGTGTATTTTCTTTTTCTCATTAACATATTCACCTTAACAATAGGTGGTGGTTTACATCTATTCTAAAGAATTTATATATTTTTGATAAGGCACTATTTAGTGCCTTTCTTTCTTTTTTGCGCTTTTTCCAGAATTTCTACAACCTAAATTAGTATGAGTGTTTTGAGGAGACAGGTGCACTTTAAAGTGTGTACCTTAATAAAGCTCCATATAGAGGGGAAATGTGCATCAGTTTTTCTATAACTGCTATTGTTCAGTTTGATGCACATAAAACATAGCCTATGCTGGCACAGTGCTCAAAGTCTACCTGTCACCTCAAAACTCGAATACTAAATTAGGTTCTACTAATGAAATAAACTTTTTAAAAAAAAAAAAAAAATATATATATATATTTAAAAAAACGTACCTTTATATCGTTTCTCACTGTCATTTTATCTGTCAGCCCAACTTTTCTTTCTTGAGTCGGATTGGGCAGGGCTAAATGATGATTGACATTATAGCTCCTCCAATCAGATCCCTGTTGGATCATGATTTAAGGTATCGGATTGTAGGAACTTTAATGTCAGTCATCCCTTTAGCCCCGGCCAACCCAATTACAGAAAGAAAAGTTGGGTTAACAGGGAAAATGACAGTGAGAAACACTATATAATGGTAAAGGTACATAAAAAAAAAATTGTGTGTGTATATATACACATATACACGTTTGTTTCATTAGAACATAATTTATTATTTGAGTTTTGAGGAGACAGGTAAACTTTAAATGAACAAGCTGTGCTGTGTTGTGCTTGTTCACTTAACCTACAGGCACCATTTGTGAATTAATAATGTAAGCAGGTTATGAGAAGCATGGACACTTAATCACCCAAAATTAATCATAGCAGTAATTACCAGTCCCCAAATAAAGAGTTCTTTATTTGTCTCAACTAAGTAATTTGGTTAGTAGACAACTGGGGCAAATGGAGGTTTAATTAGTTGGTAGCTCTATCCAGGAAGAGAAAAGGGTTACTCAGTTACTATTTCTGTGAGATTTCTCTTTCCTGCTGTATTAAATTTCCCTGTTCATTTAGGAAATCTAACTCATCTTACAATTACATAGGATTTGGCCCTATATAATTTGTGATTTACAACTATAGGATTTTAACTGGAAATGTATACAATTTCAAGGAGCTCTAATAAAAATACAGGTAGCTTTAACAGTTATGCAGGATTGACATCAGTGTGAGTCTATACATATCATTCTTCTATAACCAATTTTAAAACTTGCACCCACAACATATGGTCATGTTTATTTAAGCCAATCATAACTTTTTATCAGGCAGTGAAGTTTTTCAGCAACACTGCTGCCCAGACACGGAGTGTGTTAATCATACTTTACACTGGCTTAGATGAAATAAGGTGGTCAGTGATCAACTCATGATTTACAGTTTTGCTGGTATGCTGCCCTGATACCTCAAGTTAGTAAAATGTGAGCTGATTAGCTCAACTGATGTCCTGCTTCCTACAGTAGGAATTAAGTTGGAGCTAAGGGTGCACTTTACTAATCTGCTAAATGTTGCTTGCTTTGCAGAAAAAGAATACTGAAAGATCCAGTAACAATAAAAATCTCACAATGGCACTTTAACAAGAATCCATATTTTTACTTTCAATATATAGTTCTCTTGTGCTATTAAGTTATTAATATGTACTTAGTATGAAAAAAGTATGCATAGTCTAAATGGGTGGGAATGTATATGTTTAAGTAAACAGCAGTTAAAGAACAATTTATCAAATATACAACAATATTAAATTCAGGGATATGTAAAAATTATGTATCTAAATCACTGGAATATAGAATGGAACTGTAGTCAGATTACAAAGTTAGTATTGGAAAGTGAAAAGTAGTGGAGTGAGAAGAAGGAAGCAATGGGGAACAAAATACATCAATTGGTAAGACTTTAGTTCTTCTTTAAAAAGGAACTAAAGTCCCCTAATTAATTACATTTGCTTATTTAGCCGACAATCTAACAACATATTAAACCCACAAATTTTCTCTTCCAAGTTAACAACTTAATAATCTGTTTGTTCTATATGAATTATTTTAAGTATATGGCAGTCATTGTAGTAATTTAGTGACAATCTCCAACCAACAATATATGTGTGATGACGTCATGGTTCATTAGCATATTAATGAGGATCCAACATGGCAGCTGTGAGATACTAGCACCAGCAGTTTTATAAGGCAGCACTACAGTACAAAGGTACCAATTTGCTGCTTCATAATATAGTGTTTTAGGTTGGCAGACCCTGCACTTTCAGCATATTAGTTATGGTTAGGGGACATTAGTTCTTCCTTAAAATATGTTAAAACTGTTAACATAATAAATATAAATGCTTTTGCTAAACTATTTCTGAGCAAGGGATGTTGAACTCTGTTGGGTAAATAGGCTGCAGATAGAAAAAATTTGAAGTTGCTGGGATGTATTAATTTCAAATTCAAAACGCACCGCTTCCCTGCCAATTCTTTCTTGCACCACCACCAGCCACTGATCAGCCCTTCCTTACCTTTGCACACACAAGCATATTTCCAGATAAGAAAGTAGTATCTGGTGTCCTCTTTCAACCTGCTATCTGCTGACCTGAAGGGGTCTCTGAAGCTACAGTGCCCTGCAGGCCACAGATGACAGTCTTAGTGGCCACGTGTTTGAGACCTTGTTCTAAGTACAAACCATGGTTTAACAGCAGAATAACTTAGACATGCAAATACATATTCCATACCTTGACAATTTGAATTTGGTGAGGTTTATAGTCATACGATCTAGAACTGGAGGAAGATCTTGGTCTTTGGAAGGTACCAGACTAAACTCATTGTTTATTTTCAGCAGGCCTAAATCTGCCATTATAGCATTGTTTGATACAGAAGACTGAGGAATGACTATTAATGGTGCTTTCAGATGAATGTCCATGAGAAGTCGGAAGCTCCTCTCTGCCAAACTTTTCACACTTGTGGCTGCAAGTTGTGCTGCTTGTGCTGTGGCCTTACTCACCTTCTCTTTAGCAGCCTGAAAGTTATTTAAAAAATTCTAAAATAAAAAAAAAGTATGATAAATATCTCAATATATATTCATATAAACACATTTAAAAAACAGACTACTGTAGAAATGAAGTGTACAAATGTGATCTAACGCTACTCTGAAGTGGTAACTGAATGAGTATTTTCCTGAACAGACATAAGTTGTTAGCCATTTTCTGCTCAACAGCAAAGCCTGAAATTCATCCTGGTAGGTATAGCCCTTGAAGGGTAATTGAAGGTTTAGGCTAGAAATACCAGATCTTCTACATCAAATTATGTATCCATTTAGAGTTGCTCTCCTTAAAATAATCAATTTATAAGGGAACAGGGAATGGAGCAAAAGAACACACTGCTACCAACCCAAACATACTAAACAAATTGCTGGGTTGTCACTAAATAAATTATAATGGAGAGAACAGAAATCGAAAGCCAGTGACCCATGCTCATATCCCAATAATAAGTGTAATAAAAATTATCTTTATTCAAACAATTTAAAAAAGATATAATAAAAAGTGGTAGTTATGGCATAAATCCCTAAAAGCAAAACCACTCATCTACGTTATCTATATGGGATATGCTGAAAAATGTATAGGAATTCTATAGAAAAACTCCCGACACATAAATCAGGATTGTGGAATCATTCCCAGTAATAATTCTCACTAAAGTTCCTTTTGCTTTTTTGTTCTTGATTTAGGTGTATCATTAAATCAGTATTTATTTTTCCTTTACATAAAGCAACTGTAACTTAAATTGAAAAAACCTCAAGAATCAAGAGAAGAACACATGTTGGTTTCCATTACCAGGAGTATTACACTGATTCCTGTACTTTCACTTTATTCACAGTGTAGCTGCTTGTAAGTTGAAAGCATAATGAACAGAATGAATGGTTCCTTATGCGCTTTCAACTTACAAGCAGCTACACTGATCCTTGATAAAGCTTTCAGGAGTGAAATGCGTTAGAATTTTGTACAGGGGGTGCTAATTAGACCCCCTCCCTCATTAGGCTGCATGATTTACATACCTTTTTAGTGCTTTTTTCACTCACCCTCACACACAGCATTTTTCAGTGCTGGCTAGCCTGACTCTACCATACTGCACTTTTCTGTGCTTCCAACCTTACCCACACTCATAGCACTTTTTAGTGCTACATCTACCTTGGAATCCTGATTGCACTCTATAGCATTTTTAAATGCTCAACACAAACTTACGCTCAAAGCACTTTTCAGTGCTTTTTTATTTCTCCATACAGGTTGGTGAGAGGGAAGCCCCAGGCTAAATTGGGGAGTACCTATAGGGAAGGGTTGGGCTGAATGAGGCTCAGGATTTACTAGAATTACTTTTATATTCTTCACTATTAAACAACGCTTAATGTTTTTCTTCGCCACAGGTTGATGAGAGGAAACCCCAGACCAGCTTTGAAGTACCTATAAGGAAGGGTTGGGTGGTGTTTTTTTCCACTATATTTTTCTAATGTCCTGTTCATTATTTCTTCCTCGATTTTAATTAAATAATAAATTATTGGCAATTGAAATTATGCTCTGTACAGGACCTTTCCTGCTTTCCTTTGTGTTCTATACTTAACATATTATGCACTGTACCTACACCACTTTAGTTTGGGAACTGAGTAGCAGAGTGCAATTTCTCTTCTAATTGTATTATTAGACTTGCATCATGCACATCAATTAATAAAGTTAATACACTGACAGATGATCCATTTGCTCGAGGCTATTTTAAAGTGAATAGTTGAGGTAAACATAAAAAGCATTTGAGGTGGAGTGGGAGAAATCTGAGCTGAAACCTTTATGAGTTCAATTCAGAAACATGAGTTATCCCTTTACAGCTCTCTAATTCCCTGAAACCTACTGTCCCTTTCAAAAATATTACACCAAAGGTTTAGAGAACTGTCTGCTCTATTGATATTAAAGCCAAAATCAGAAAATTAGATTGACAATATCAACAACAGCTCTGACCAAAATTGCTTTATTTTGCTACTGAAAATCTGCTAAGGATATATCTCTTGGCAAGCAGGTGGCAGTATGCTACAGACCAATGCAGAGCACAATGCAAAATGGACTGACCTAAGAATTCTAAGGACAAAACTCATGGAAAGCAATTTACAGTGAGGTCCATAAATATTTGGACAGAGACAACATTTGTTTTTATTTTGGTTCTGTACATTACCACAATAATTTTTGAACAAAACAATTCAGATGCAGTTAAAGTTAAGACTTTCAGCTTTAGCTCAGTGGGTTCAACAAAATGATTGCACAAAAATGTGAGCAACTAAAGCATATTTTAAAATACTTGGTTGAAATCTCTTTGTTGGCAATGATTGCCTGAAGTATTGAACTTATGGACATCACCAGATGCTGTTTTCTCCTTTCTAAAGCATAGCCAGGCTTTTACTGCAGCGGTTTTCAGTTGCTCAATTGGGTTGAAATCGGGTGACTGTCTTGGCCATTCAAGAATATTCCACTTCTTTACTTTAATAAATGCCTGGTTTGCTTTGGCTTTATGTTTTGGGTCATTGTCCATCTTTATTATGAAACGCTGAGCAATCAGTTTGACATTATTTGGCTGGATTTGAGCAAACAGTATGTCTCTGAATACCTCAGAATTCAACCAGCTGCTTCTGTCCTGTGTCACTTTATCATAGGTTGCGGTTGACACAGGAGGTTGGAGGTCCCTGCCCCGTAGAGGTTACAAAGTGGGAGGAAGACTTACATACACAGATAGAAGGACAATAAGAGCTGTAGAATGTGTTGAGACTTAGGTCAATAAATACAAATAAATAGATCAATATACATAAATACAGTAGATAAATACAGATAATAAACATGAATAAAGATAAAATAAAATATATATACATAAAATCAATGATAAGGATCAGTGCTAGTGCTCCGAAAGAGAGGAATTCAATTTGGTTTTGAATATGGAGAGGGAATGTACCTGTCTGAGACAAAGGGGTAAAGAATTCCAGAGGTGGGGGGCAGAGAGAGAAAAGGGCTTAAGACGAGAAAGGGCAGCATTAGTACATGGCATGCAAAGCTGGTTGCTTTGAGAGGAACGTAGTTGACGTCAAGGAAAGTACACACATACGAGTGAGGAAATGTAGGGTGGGGCAACAGAGTGAAGTGCCTTAAATGTCAAAAGGAGAACACTGTAAATAATTCTTTTAGCCAGAGAGCAGAGAGTGATTTAGAGAAGGGCTGTCCCCTCTGCAGAGAGAGAATTCTGGCAGCAAAGTTTAGAACAGACTAGAGCGGGGAGAGGTAGGAAACAGGAAGGCCAGATAGAAGAACATTGCAGTAGTCCAAGCGGGTAAGGACGAGAGCATGCATAAGAGTATTAGCAGTGGAACGAGAGAGAAAGGGGCGGATCTTGGCAATGTTATGAAGAAAGAAACGACCGGATTTAGCAGTGGAAGAGATGTGTTTAGAGAAGGAAAGAGCACAGTGAAAAGTCACTCCAAGACAACGAACAGAGGTTACAGGGTTTATAATTGCAATACACACTAGTGACCCAGTGCCATTGGCAGCCATGCATGCCCTATCCATCACACTGCCTCCACCATGTTTTACAGATGATGTGGAATGCATTGGATCATAAGCTGTACAACACCTTTGCCACAACTTTTTCTTTTCATCATTCTGGTAGAGGTTGATCTTGGTTTCATCTGTCCAAAGAATGCTCTTCCAGAACTGTGCTGGATTTTTCAGATGTTTTATTAGCAAAGTCCAATCTAGCCTTTTTATTCTTAAGGCTTATGAATGGCTTGTACCAAGCAGAGAACCCTCTGTATTTATTTTCATGCAGTCTTCTCTTTATGGTAGATTTGGATATCGATATGCCTACATCCTGGAGAGTGCTGTTCACTTGGTTGGCTGTTGTGAAGGGGTTTCTCTTCACCATGGAAATTATTCTGTGATCATCCACCATTGTTTTCTTCTTTTTGCATTGATTAGTTCACCAGTGCTTTCTTTCTTTCTCAGGATGTACCAAACTGCCACTCTTAATATTGTAGCATTTTCTCGGATGTTTTTTTTTTTCTGGTTTAAAAGCTTAAAGGGTATGTAAACCCTGTGTATAAAGAAAGCTACATTTACATATTATCAAACCATAAATCGATTAAAGGAACAGTATGGCCAAAATTTAAAAAAAAACAAAAAAAAAAAAAAAACCAACCACATTTATTTATGTTACTAACTTTTACTAAATGTATTTTATTATTGATTTAAAAAAAAAAATTCTTATCTGAAAAGAAGTGCTGTACAGCACTTCCTTGTTGTAGACTCCATCTTCATTCTCTGCCAGCAACTCTACAGTGTCCCGAGTCTGCAGATCCCCTCTGAGAAGCACAGCCCTCTCTAGCCGCGATGATAGTGAAGCCCTGCACCAGTATTTCATATGTCACATGGGAGAGTGTGGACACGTTCTCCCATTATGACGTGCACGCTCTTCCATGTGACATAGAAAATGCTGGTGCGGGGCCGG
>WMED01002271.1:0-18940 GCA_019650415.1 Pipa parva
ATCAATAAACGTTACTGGTTTTTACTACATTGGAGTGCCGGAGCTTCCCTACATGTTCCACTCATAGTGTTCTTACTCTAAATATTTATCTATTTGCTTACGACTAATCTCTTAATATGGGTTACAGTTTTTGCTTGATACAATCCTTATATCACATCTTTTTTTATTCTAGTTTGGATATTTTGTCTGATGCACTTACCTCCTGAGTTGTAATAACCAAGAACAAAAGAAACCAATTGCACACATCAAAATGTATTAGTATATCAAAAAACACTACATCAGGAAAGAAAGGGATAAAAACACTTAAAATAAACCCTTTTATCCCTTTTTTTTCCTGATGTAGTGTTTTTTGATATACTAATACATTTTGATGTGTGCAATTGGTTTCTTTTGTTCTTGGTTATTATATATGATATTTTATCCTTTATCACCATCAATCTATTATTATTTATATTTAACATACAGTATATATTTTTTTGTGCTCGCTTCCTACCCCTTTTTTATTCTTACCTCCTGAGTTATCACATTTCAACAAACTGAAAACAACAAGTTTCCCAAGTCTCCAGGGAGAATTCCCCACAGATAGAAAGTACTAAAAGGAGCATTGAAACGTAGGGTTCAAGGGATTGGCCAGGAAGAGTAAATAAATGTGGGGTTGGAGAAGTTGCACAGGGAACCAGAAGAGAGATTTTTCTGACAATGCAACCTTGTTCAGAGAGCAAGACCCCTGAAAAATGATGTATTTTGACTATAGTTCCCCTTTAATAGCGATTCTGTTGATAATGGTAATTCAAGGTTGGGAAATATCAGGCAAAATCAGCAATATCCATCAAAGTTGTGTTAATTATTATAACAAATATTTAAAATAGTCAAAAAGTAAAAAAAAAAAATATTTTTAATGATCATTTTGCATTATAAATAGCCCCTAAACTCATCTGAATTCACCATGGGGGCATATTTATGAAAGCCTGAACAGTTGCATAAAGGTCCAAATTCACAATCATTCGCCACTTTTCGATCTTTGCCCATTCTTCAAACTCTGCAAAATGGCAAATCTGCGAACAGCTCAGATGCTTACATCGGTCACAGACTTCCAGAACTCTTTGTACCGCTTTGCGTTCACATGCTCAGGTATGTCAACTATTCATCAGTAGTTGGAGTCTGTTGATGCAACAAATTTGACAAGACATATTGCTCCGAATTTGGCAATTTTACTTTGCCAGATCAAAGTGGCAAATTAGGGGGATGATATCAGGGCTTTTATCTGGTGTAAGCTGACTGTTCATTTAAAAGTGGCAATAAAGACTGCAACCAAGTGACAACACGAACTTGAGACAGGATAACATAGAAAGGAATGTATTATTCACTTAATACAGTTAGCGGGACATTGTGAGGATGACATCACCATACTTCACTGGTGGGATTCACATCACTAAGCTTGACTCAGCATCCTACTACGGTCTGACTGATGCACTATGCAAAAAAAAAAAAACCCACGTCTGACACTGCTTCTTCGCTATGGGAATATGCTGCTTAGCGAACAAGGAGAAGTGAATTTGTAGCAGCCTGAAATGATGCAAATTCACTTTGACAGCTTTCATGTCTTTACCAGGTGTTTTTCAATCATGTCAAGTATTTTTTAATCATTGCAGACAATCCCTTTACAGTTGAAAATTATTTACTGGCAAAAACCATTCATGATACCATGAAATAAACATGTTTTCGCACTAATTTATTCTAAAACTCACACGATCACAGCACCTTACATTTACATGATATGAATTTCCTACTTAGAGTTTCTTCAAACTATTGAGTTTGTCTACACCTTGCATCCATACCTTAACAGTTCAAAAATTAGCTTATTAGAATTTAATCACGAGTAATCCTTTCATTTTAAACAATGTTAATTTTAATTACTTCTCTAATTAGCAGTGTTGTATCCCATGTTCTTCCTAATATTATGATATAATAATGGCAAATTAATAAATATTTATGCTTTATCTAAATTCTTTAGCTGTTTTCTGGATACCAAACACTTGTAAGGATTGTGATCAGCTATTTTTTGTTTTCTTTCCGCTTAAGTGAAAAAGAAGTATCTATGGGATGTTTCCTTAGCACACCTGTGAATTGCATGACTGAAGTGTTGGTGGAAGGTTTGGTTTCTATCACAGTATGGGAAATCTCAAGGATAAGCAGAAATTTAAACCAAACAAAAGAAGTGCAGATTACAGATTTAGGGGGTAATTCAGGAAAGATCGAAGTACCCTTGCGAAGCTTCTCATCACTTTGCCGAGTCGGGTACGCGCTCACTGATGTAACTGGTGCACTGGGAGATCAGCAAACGCTTTAAAGGTACTTCGGCTCACCTCGTGACCACTCGAGTCACCTCGCCGAGCCAAAGAACCATTAAAGCGTTCGCTGATCTCCGCTTGCAGGAGACCATTGAGCGCATACCCGACTTGGAGAAGTGATGAGAAGCTTCGCAAGGGTACTTCGATCTTTCCTGAATTACCCCCTTAAAATAGACCAACAGACCACTTAAAACAATTTGACATTTATTTTTTTTTTGGAATTGTTTCACTTTGTACTCTGTTTCTCTACAAATTACCAATAAATACTGATAAATTATTACACACAGAAAATCTTGTGGGGATAATTCCCAGTTGGAACCTTCTTCATCTTAGAGATTGTCTCTTACCGTCAAAAATAAGACTGACCCTCTAAACCTCTTACATAATTACATAAAACAAAAGGAAGGACTAGTTTAAAGGCCTAATTACAGGAAGTGTAACAACTGTGACCATACTGAGGCCCTTTGGACCTAAGGGGGCACAAACAAAATATCTTACAAACATAGTATCAAGGAAAACACTGTTGTTTCTGATGCAATCTAATTGCATACATAGGCCAAAAATTTTTGACCATAATTTAAGGTATTGATATTTGATTTGAATAATTAGGGGAAAACCTTTCCCCAGGGCCCAATATTTAGATTAGCAGTCCCCAACCTTTTGTGGATCAGGGACTGTTTCATTGGTTCCCCATCCAGCAAAGGTTCTACGGATTGGAGGGGGCAGGTGGGTTGGCCAAATATGTTGCTGGCTGCATGATGGTGATGTGCTTCCTGTGCATGAATCACCACTATGCGGCATTTTAGCATCGGGCCCAAGGACCAACAGTGGTCTGCTGCCCAGCATTTGAGGACCCCTGGTTTATATAATAGCCGCAGATGAGAATTTTCATAATCAGATATTTTATCTGGTAACCTGGGTACATTATCTATAAAGGTGACTGAAGGGTAAGTAAAATCATTATATGTTTGTAAAAACAAAAATAAATTTAGGTTCATCCACATTATATTGTATATCCCATTTATAAATAAAAATGGAGATTTATAAAGGTCATTTCAATCTGTTCATTGTGTCTTGATTCATATTGCTGCTATTTGCTATGTGTTCATGTGTTTAAGGTAAAAAAAAATGGTGATATCGAAAAAGAGTAAGAAAACTAACTATTCATTCTTTAAGTCTGGCACATTTCTCAGTGTTGTCAATGGAGTATCATTTCACTTTTGATTGATATTGATATCGCTGATCATTTTTGTTCGGAATACTGACTGTGGTTTGCAGGATTATCTGCATAGGTAAGTATTGTTATTTTCTGCACCTTAAACTAAGCATTTTGTAAAAAATAATGGTCTTATTGGGCAATATTGATGTTTGGTGCTAATTTGCCAGCGTTAAACAAGTCAAATTTTTATTCAGCTTTTTTTAAATACCCCATAAGTTTCTATGGTTTTCTGGTCTTTAATTCAAAAATCCAGTAAACTCTCCTACATAGTAAACGAAATGGAGTACAACAGATTCCTTGCACAACCAACGTAGAGGGGTTTCTTGTAGGATAAAATCAGTTGATTGAATTTTGGTATTTTCTGCCTTGATGGAGAATGTAGAGAATGTAACAATACTCATTCTTCAATATCTTGACCAAAAATCTCATCATTAAACAGAATTGACAAATTATTTTCTATTATCAGTTTAACAATATTGAAATCCATACTATATTCCAGCTGCAAAAAGAAAGACCTTCGAAATTCCTTTTTCATTAACTCTGATTTTGCCCTCCTACTGCTCCAAAATATATTTAGGACAATCGTATAATCTCTGGCTAAGGACAACTGAAGTATTTTTACAAAATCATTGATTTATGAAGAATCAATCTAATGTACAAGTTCATTATAAATTTAGATCATCGTCCATATAATGTGCACATTCCTGTACTATAATATGATCCTATATGATATCTGTGGAGATTACAATCTCTAAACATTTCCACCAACCCATATATAAGTTGCGAAAAGCTGGAGTAAATTTATCACCCATCGATGTCCTGTGCAAATGGAGATAAAAATCACCATGAAACATATAGTAATTGTGTTTTAATCAAAACTTGATTGTATTTATTGTATAGATTATCATTATCTCAGAACAATGGTTTATTTTGAACAGGGCCCATTTTATCACTTGCAGATCAAAGAGATATGGTAATACCACACTGCTCCCCTGCAATCAGGGCCAGATTGGGGGGGGGAGAATTGGGCAATTGCCATGGGGCCCCACCTCCAAGGTGCACAGCACTTCTGCAGAGTTACAAAGCTTTATTCTCCTCAAGCACTGAAGCACTTGAAAAGAATAAAGCTTTGTCACTGAGAATAGAGTTTTGTAACAGAAGTGCTGTGGGCTTTAGGGGGACCCTTGCAGTCAGGGGGGAAATTTGAGGGGCCCTCAATTTGCCCATGTCCCTGGGCATACACTATGGAGAGTTGACTGATTAAATTGATCAACGAAAAAAAAAATCTAAATTCCCATTTTGATTGGCATGGCAATTATTTAAATAAAGAACTTGTAAAAATGTTATCTTTGAAGTTAAATTCACAAATTTCATTAGTTTCTGCCTGTTCTTATCTTTACTGATAGCAGCCATGTTGTGAAACAGACCTCACCCAGTTTTTTTATTTTTTTATAAAGTTTGGATGGCACATGAAGTGTGCCCTAAAGACCGATGTTTAAAGCCAAACTGCTAAATATATTAGTTTCTATACACAATTTAAATTCTTTGGAAGCACAGGTTGAATATATAGTAACCATAAATGCATTGGAGGCATTTCTAATTTTGTTACCTTTTTCTTTGGACTGTGCTAATATGAATAATAAGGCAGAATCTGAATTCACCTCCACCCTTTGTCAGGTTACTTTGTTTACATTTTAAATGAGCCCCGATGTCTTGCAAAGGCTGACTGGGTTAACAAAAATAATTTCCCTGTTTTAGGATTTACAACAACAAAAATGCTTTCCACAAAACAGCACTTAACATTTTTGTTTGCTTTCTGTCTCCACAGCAAAAGATTTTAGTTCTCTAGCTTTAGCGGGAAGATCCTTGAACAGATCTTATCATCACAGGTTGCCCTTGCTCACATGTCAATAAGGTATGTTCTCCTTTTAAACTTTAACACGATTATCCTGAAATACTTTTTGTGATTAATGGCAAACAATGGAAAATGCAAATGGCTTGCTGCTGAGCACTAACTCATCAGGGAGGTTGACTCTTCTTTGCTCATTACATATGAAGAATGTTATGGAGGATGCAAATGGTGAAACACTACATTCTTTGGATTTGTACGTAACACAAGGATTCCCATCTCCATCATGTGTAAATGCTTTCAGGGAATGTGCTTCTTAAATTTAATGAATCTGTCTAACACATGACCGAATTTTTGCTTCTAATAACTCACTTTACTCAATCAACTTGCAGCTATTAGAGAATGCACAAACGGAATTCTTTAAACAAGGTAAGACAAACTCACTTAATGGCAGACTACCATTTTAAAAAGGAAGCATTTTTACTGAAGTGTTTCCATCTAATAGAGATACAAGGCAGCCTCATAAAACAATCGGTAAATAATATTGTCACTTCAGTTAATTTCAATAACGTATACAAAATTTGCAGATTGTTCAAGTTGCTTGGCAAAATAATGAGAATAAAATTGGTGCTAAAATGCATTGCCTGTTTCAGCAGTGAAACACTGAGAAGGTGGAAAAATCAGGAATCGGGAGTAGTTTCGATGGTGTTACGCAATGGAAATCAGCATAGCTATAATCTAGTCTTAAAAGGATGCTGACATTTAGAAAATCCTAATTTCAGGTAGTGAGTTGATTTTATATGACATTTAACTGTAAATATTTTACACCTGTTTTGTAGTTAAATTTCACACTTTGTTATGCCATACTTATTTAACACAAATCAAGCACTTGGTTTATCACATATCATGATGCAAATACATAGCCTCAGTGCTTGTCACAGTGGGAAACCACAGTGGCAACAAAATAGATCGCTGTTCCTTTACAGAGCCATAATACAGCAAGTAGCTTAGTATCAGTTTTCTGTTGAGTAAGTCAGTGGAGGGTTCTTGCAGCACATCATTTCATCCTGAAATAAATCTGCCTGGGTTCAATAGGGGGTTGATGCACTTATACCAGTCCGTACAAGTGAAGCCATATACAGTAATTGCAAGTCTAGCCTTGCCTAAAATGTGTGTTCTTGTGTGTGTGGTTGTGTGTGTGTTCTTGTGTGTGTGTTTTGTGGGTATGTGTGTTCGGGTTCCACTAACTGCATTCTTTGGTTCAGCTACACTCTTAGAAACTGTACTCCCAACTTTAACTTAGAACACATTTGCAAACTAAATTTTGGCAAATTGGTATTGTGACATTGTGTGTTGGGTAAAATCTACAGGGGTTGGACAATGAAACTGAAACACCTGGTTTTAGACCACAATAATTTATTAGTATATTGACCATGTATATTGACCCTGTGGAGCTCCTGACAGACAGTTCTGTTGGACACAGGAAAGTTAAGGTGCACATTTAATTCTGCTGTGATTTGGGCAGCCGTGGATTTATATTTTTTTGGATACAATCAGGGTTAGCACACAAACATCCCTTTCAGACAGCTTCCTCTTGCGTCCACAATTAATCCTGTTGGATGTGTTTTGTCCTTCTTGTTGGTATGCTGACATTACTGTGAATTCCGTGGCTCTTGATACATCACAAAGACTTGCTGTCTTGGTCACAGATGTGCCAGAAAGACATGCACCAACAATTTGTCTTCTTTTGAACTCTGGTATGTCACCCATAATGTTGTGTGCATTGCAATATTTTGAGCAAAACTGCACTCTTACCCTGCTAATTGAACCTTCACACTCTTTTCTTACTGGTGCAATGTGCAATTAATGAAGATTGGCCACCAGGCTGGTCTAATTTAGCCATGACACCTCCCACACTAAAATGACAGGTGTTTCAGTTTCATTGTCTAACCCCTGTATTTGTTCTTGTCCTGTGAGTTGTATTGTTTGAGCTATTTTGTACTTTGGAAATAGGTTTTTGTTTGGTATAGAAAAATATTGATTTGAATGTAGGTGTCTAGAGGAGAGAGGCCATTTATTCATTAGTAGAACCTAAATTAGTAATATATGACAGGTACACTTTAAAGGATCTTACATTTTTGCAAAGTTAGATTTTCAAGGTTCTTATAATTGAGTCTATCAAGAAAGGTGATAAGCAAATGATTGCTTTTGCCATTCATGATGGACATTATGAATATTCAGTCATGCCCTTTGGACTTAGCAATGCCCCAGCAGTCTTTGAAAACTTTGTTAATAGCAGTTTTCAAAATCTGCATTACAAGTTTGTCATGTGCTACACTAAGCGAAATTTATTAAATTCGGAAAAGCCGTTTGCAGCTTATTATGGTTTAATAACTTGGGAGAAGGCTTTGAAGTTTCTCCCGGTAAGTATCGCGAAATTTGCCTCGTGCGATACTTGCCGTGACAAACTTTTTAAATTAAATATATCTATGGAAAGGGTAGCTATACTGTATGGCTACCCTTTCCATAGATACAGTATATTTAATAAAAAAAAGTTTCTCACGGCAAGTATCGCATGAGGCAAATCTCACGATACTTACCAGGAGAAACTTCAAAGCCTTCTCCCGATTAAGCTCAGAGAAGCCAAAACAGCTTTTCCAAGTTTAATAAATTTTGCCCCAAACTGAAGTCTGTTATTCACTGATCTTCAGTACTCATCCAGAGAAACAAGACTGGTAAGAGTCATTCTTTCTGATGCTGTCAAATACATTTTCCTTATCTGAACTAAGAACTAAGGTCAAGAATTATTAGCTGTCAAGATGTAGACACCTGGAGAGAGCTAAGCACCAGATTATTATATAAATAGTGGAAAAATATATACTTTACCTTGATTCTTCTCAGAGGTTCACTTCATGGCAGGCAGAAAGTATCTCTTCTTGCCTGTTTTAACTGTATTCTTGCCTTCAGGCCAAGATCCTAGATCCAGCTGATCTAGAAATATCTGAGCCCATTATTAACTTAGAATATTTATTTGCTGGTCATTTTTGGTATTTGGAAACTCTGGAAATATACCATGAAAATTTGTAGTACCCTGGTTTATAGAAGGAGGTTACTCACTTTGCAGAAGCCTGTTAAACATGTACTCAGAACAAAACACCCTACCATGAACTACTGGGTCCTCTGCAGCCTCTCCCAGAGGATTGAATTTCTTGACAGATTTGCCTCCACACCCAAATTTGTTAGTTAATCTGGGTGGTAGTTGACCATTTTCTAAAATATGCCACTTTATTACAGTAAAGGGCCTACCTTCTACTTCTGTTCTGGCAGACCTTTTCTTAAACTTTGTTTCTTGATTCTGAAAAACCATCTGTTGCAAATTAGAAATAAAGCTTATCTTCTTCCCAGTCTATCAAACCGAGTCTAATGTTCAAACCGAAACGGTCAACCAGAACACTATTTGAGAAATATGCGTTTCTGAGCTGCAAAATGATCTGGCTGAGGTTCTACATTTGTCAGAGTTTACTATTAATAACTATTCTTGTCTGTGCATGTCATATCAGGATATCATTTCCCTCTTCTATCTCATCAGAAATTCCCACAGTTGATAAAAAACTTCCTAACCTTCACCATGCCTCAAGCTTAGCCTTCAGTATATTAGTCCATATGTGAATTTTTATCAAGTAAATCTATGAACTGCTTAAACCATATGTTCTTAAATTGAACCTGTCACCTGGTAAGGAAGCTCCCAAATTGCTTACAGAATGCCTAATAAAACGTTTTTGCAGTAGGTATTCTTTAAAATTATTTAAATTAGGCAAATAAGCATCTGATCTCATTTTTGTCACTGTTGTCAATGTTTCACAATATGGTGAATACACAATGTAATACGTTTTGAAAGTAGAATTTTCCTGTTAATATCAGCTAAGCTACTTTTTCATTTTGTTAACCTTTTAAATGGTTAAGTGTGTCGAATGCTAGCGCAGTGATTTTTTTTCAAATAGGAAAAGGGTCTCATTTTAAAAGAAAACCCGCCAACAGGAATTATATTGGACCTCACGACATCCATGATTGTTGTTAGAATAGTCAGTTTTTCACAGTGACGTTACTGAACTTACTGTGCGTTGGTGGGGTCTGGTTTTTATTGAGACGTGTAAAGCATAGAATGCAAAAGCAGTTTAAGTCCTTTGATTAAAAAAAAAAAAAAGGATTATCGCATTCATTTGAATGAAGCCTGTTATATCATGTCTGTAAGATTATAACAATGTAACCTTACATCAATTTGTATGCAGTTAATTCTATTCTAAAATATATATGGATATATATATAAATTCATATCCCTGCCCATAGGGTGAAATAAGCTTGATAAATTGAGCCGAGAAATGCTCAGCATGTACCCGCTGTTACGCATCTGCTGATTTGGGTAGCACTTCACTCATTATGTGATGTACCATTTTGATGTAAAATGGCCTTAGTGTTTCCTCCTTCTTTTATTGAAGAAAGCCTAAAGGAAACATTAAAGGGGCCAGGAGGTTACTCTAGGTTTTCATGTAATGCTGTTTGATGTAACAAGTAAGATGGTGCAGTGTGTAGCATACAATCCTATGCATCATAGTCTTTTTCTCTGGCTAATCTGCTGCCTTGGCAAGTGATGTGCTTCTGTTTTAGAGGAAAGGAAATAGGATTGTTTTTCCTAGGATTAATGTTGGTATTGGAAGTAATTGGAACAAGTGAGAACAAGATGTGTATCCTCACCACTGCTTTCTCAAGAAGCCTCTGTCATTACACCTGGTTAGAGCAGGTTTTTTTTGCAACCTGTGTGGCCTCTGCTATAACATTTATGATTCATCTGCCGTCCTGTCTGAAAAATAAAATCTAAAGTGAGTTGTTCATGCCTGTTTGGTTTGATGGCAATCAGTCTGTTCTTCTACATTTGGGCCATGTGCCTAACCTCTACTAAAGCGTTAAAAAAAAAAAAGAGAAGAAGAGGAAGAATCTGCTTTCATTTCACACATACAGTTTAATGCTACCTTACAATGTTTCCTCTGATATCATATGCTTGCCATTCCCTATTGAACATAGTAGAGATGACTTACATCTAAGCAGGATGGAATGTGCCTTTTAATTCTTAGAGATAACAGGCTGTAAAAGGAACTGGGGCTTTTATTTTGCAGGAGCAAATGTGCTTCTGGAACACTTCAAGCTGGGACACACTTCTCATTTTCATTTCATTTTAAACCATTCATGAAAGGGCATTTTATTAGAAGTTTTTTGTGATTAAAAAAAAAAAAAAAGATGCTATGGACTGCTTATTTGATTTTTGATCTTCCCATAAGCACTTGTAAATAGATAGGCACCAGATTGGGAAACACTAGAAGATTCATATTTGCAAAGGCTATTCAGGTATCCATGTATGTGCCCTTCTACCGGGGTGATGTTAGGACAAAACGAGGAATATTGGGGAAATACAGATTGTCATGGATTCAGGGTGGTACTAAACAAAGCGTTTAGTGATGTGTACTTACAGTTTCAATTTCATGAATCATTTCCTGGAGATGTTGCTTAAACAACCAGTAGAAACAGAGAAAAAGAATACATTTGGAATAACATGGCGGTTTTTAGTACACATCATCTATAAAAATGTTATCTTTCAAGTTAAATTCCCAGTTTATAGTACTTTGCAACTGTTCTTGCTGAATATTGAGACCATTAGATAATATATTTATAAAATGCTCCAGAAAGCCCAATAGAATCAAAGTAAATGCATTTTAAAAATAAAAATGCCATACTTTCTACTGATCTTTCCAAAGTCAGGATTAAATATATTTTAGGAATGATGGGACCAGGGGCATTGCTTTGATTTATAAAAACTGTACTTCTTTTTTATAAGTTTTATCACTCAAGAGAAGCAGTTTTCATTAATATCTGTATCTTCGAAAAGGTCTCATATATATAATATAATAAAATATATATACCACAAAACACTGCACTCCGCTCAGCCAGGAGCCTTAGGTGCTTTGGTGCATATATAAAAGATTAAGTATATGTATAGAATGCTATAGCATACAAGGTTTTTCCAAAAAGTAAAAAAAGGTTTATTACATTTGGTGAATATGGTGGTGTAATAAACTTTTTTACATTTTTGGAAAATCCTTGTGTGCTATATTATATATATATATATATATATATATATATATATATATATATATATATACACAGTATATATAGTAGGATAGAGTGGTCACATTAGTCCACAGATGCAAGAAAAATGAGTATTGCGATACTTGGTGATACCTTTTTTATTGGATTAGATCAGAGAACAGCTCTCGGGCCGAATCCGACCCGCAGATATCTTTGGCCCAGCCGGTCTTCCAGCGTCGGGTGACAGAGCCGTACCATAGGGTAGACAACCGTGCTTGCCCCCTCCTCCCTGTCCCTACCTCTTCCCTGTCCCAGCTCCTTATCACTACAGCATTCCTTTCACAGAAAGTTTTCAACTTCCTGTGAGAGAGGAACACTGTGGTGCTAAGGCTAAGTGCTAAATGAGATGGAACCGGGACAGGGAAGAGGTAAGGACAGGGAGAAGGAGGGAGGAGAGCACCTAGATAGTGAACCCCTCCTTCAGAGGGTAGGGAGTGGGAACGAGAGGGCAGCACAGCGGGGGAGGGGAGTGTTGTGGGGGCAGTCTGGCCTTCTAAAGCCATTTCTATTTCTTATGTGGCCCCATGGGAAAATTTATCAAGAATCAAGCAATACTCCTTATATCCTTTTATATATATTGATAAGCTTACCACGCTGCACTGATGAAGATTATGGTTTGTCAGCACTGTAACTTGTGACATGGTATGGAGCTACATATGGCTATGTATGTATGTGTGTATATATATATATAAGGGATACAGTGGTCGTGTTAGTCCACAGATGCAAAAAAATGAGTATTGTGATACCATATTTATTTGACTAACAGTCAGTTTAGATAGACAAGCTTTCAAGAAGTCTGTCCTCCCTTTCACTAGAGTATTGCAATACTCCTTTTTATGTGTATGTATATGTATATATATATATATATATATATATATATATATATATATATATATATATATATATATATACAGAGAGAGAGAGAGAGAGAGAGAGAGAGAGAGAGAGAGAGAGAGAGAGAGATACCTTGTGTCTCATTCTTAAAGCTAGACAGGACTGATGTTCTGGTAAAGAAGAAGCAGAGAAACATTATCTGTGTGAGTACAGAAAATACTATAACAATTTTCAAATGAAAAAGACTGACTAGAGCAGTTTTATCTTCTGCCTGTTACATACCTGTGTCTGCATCCTGATCCAGCAACTCATCTTCCTTTCTTGCCGGCTCCTCACACTGACACACAGAGATGGCGCTCCGCGTGGGGGAGCCCTAGGCAACATCACCTGCCGGTGTCTCCTCCCCAGCACTTTTCAGGCTTTGACTGCATGAACATCATCCCCATTTAGGCTCCTGTGTTCCTTCATATATCCCAGCACCTGCATCCATCCTAGTACTTTTCATTTCCCCTTTCATAAAGACACATACAGGGATTATGTCACCTTTTCTGTAAATGATAAGGACATTAGAAGTATTTAAGGAACTCAGTAGTCTTATGCATTATATTAATCATTTCTAGGTAGTCCTTTGTAAACAGTTTCTTTTGATGGGTGATTTCTTTTCTTGAACATAAGTACAGTGTAGGAATGAAAAATGACAGCAAAACAGGATGAAACTAACTGAAAAGGTCAAAATGGTCTTAGTGAATATTTTTAACATTTTTCACTTTTCGATTTATTTTACCCCATGTTTCCATCCATTTAAATAAGAACAAAAATTAAAATGTAAAAAAAAAAATGAAAATCTTAAAGACATTTAATTGCATTTTGCATTTACTGAGCTTTCAATGCACTTTGATTTCAAAGTTTATAGGGTTTGGCAAGGTACAGCTCACAACTGTTCCATTGGAAATAATAGTCTATTCCAGGTCAGAATTGGCCAACAGTTTCCAGTGAAAATGGATTGATAAAATTCAGTATCAACGTAGATACATACTGTTTAATGCATCTTAAAAATGCATCTGGCTACAATTTTAAAACCAACAATATTGAGAAACTAAACGGAGTCTTTTAGTTAGTAAATAGCCTATGCATGCTGGCTGGATGCTGGAGATCATCTTTATGT
Source organism: Pipa parva (assembly GCA_019650415.1). Lineage (NCBI taxonomy): Eukaryota > Metazoa > Chordata > Amphibia > Anura > Pipidae > Pipa > Pipa parva. The sequence goes on from WMED01002271.1 coordinate 13,617, forward strand.
TTCGTTTGGATTTATTTGAAAGACTTTGTTATAAGTTGTACAGATCTTTGAGTACTAATGGACAATGTGTAGAGCACAGACACAAAGGAGCAAAAAATGATGGAACTCCTCTGAGACATGGCTATAATGCTAAATGTGTCCACTAGGTGTCTCTCTTTACTTGCAAATTTCACACCAAGCAAGAAGGTTCTCTTCACGCAATTAATAAGAAACATTTATTTTGCAAAGAAAAAAAGTAGGTTGAAAAAAAAAAAAAGAGTTTAACAGGCTGTCAGCAGCAGACTCTCTGAGACACAAAACAGATTGTCAGCTGTTGCAACAATAATAGCAAATCCCATCTGAAACTGATATATGCAGTGTATGTACAGATACACATACACACACATTGTACCTGCCCTTATAAGTTTATATACCTACCCCAAAGCAGATGTCCTTGCATATGGAGCAATCCTAGATTTTACTTTCATGCTCAGTCTACTTCATATTATAGTCGCTGCGTTGGTTTGTGGTATAATCCCAGCTATCCAATAAATATTTGCTGAAATTGCATACAGTACTTATGTACTTAAAGAAATCACCCGTCAAAAGAAACTGTTTACAAATGACTATCTAAAAATGACATATATTATAATGCATATGACTATTGAGTTCCGTAAAGACTTCTAATGGCCTTATCATTTACAGAAAAGGTGACATCATTTCTGTATGTGTCTTTATGACATCAGGGACAGTTATCTTCCTCTCTGACATCAGAGTGACAGCACCTTAACAGCTTTCCTAATGAAACAAAAGGAAATATATTTTCCCTTTGCTTTATTAATTTATTAACGACTCATGCTTTCTAATTAATTATTTCTCAGAGGAACTACATCATTAACCCAGTACATTTCTACATACTCAGTTGTGTACAAGACTATTCTTAGAAATGTTACTTCCGACTTGTGTTTGAAAAGAAACAGTGCACACCCTGCTGTGTGATATAGGAACTTTAAAGGCCATAATCAATTTTGGGGGTTTCAGTGTATTCCCCATCTGTCAGATGCTTTTTAGGCTGGAGATTTTTGGTACTGACGTATATTTTCTGCTTTTGATTTTCCCCCCTATTTTCTACAATTCAAACAGAAACGTCGCCAATTTTTATATAAATATTTCTTTTCTTTTTTTTCCCCACTGATTTTTTCTTTATGCATTTTTTTATTTTCATGATTTTCAAAAACAAATTTAAAATGCCCAAAGATGGAACCAACTTTTAATATGGGACATTTGTGAGGTATAAATTGCAAGGTGCGTGAACTGGCATGAAAATAAAAAGTAAACACAGCGTTAAAGTCATTTTTCTTTTCAATCACATTTTTTAATTCAATATAAATGGACAAAATATACAAATATTGCCCCCCCCCCAAAAAAAAAAAGTAAATATGCCTCTTATGTAATACTAAACAAAATGCAAGAGAATGGGCAAAAGCACAATGGGTATTGGCAAAGTAACATTTAGCTATATTTTATTGTCACTAGAAAAAGTTTACTTTAAAGAAATATACAGCCTTGAAATACATTTATATTAATAAAAAAAAACAACAATACACTTCTCAAATCAAATGTATACTTAGCTCAGCCATTCAATGATGCATAACTGATCCACAGTAGTTCATCATTTAGATGATATAGATGATATATAGATGATATAATATATAGATGATATATAGATGATATAATATATAGATGATATAAACATGGCATAATGGCATTCAGAGAGAGGAGAGATCATGAATCACATTTACTAAAGCTGAGCAGGTTTTTTGACTATTAAACACAGGAGAAACAGTTTATATTTAACAATATCACTGTTTTCTCCTATTTACTAAACTGTTCAAAAACCATTTTATCTCCCAAAAAGAATTCTCCACCCTCAGGCTGGTGTAAACCCATTATTCTCTATGGAGCTTGTCCTGTCATTTAGCCTAAGTCCAAAATATTTCCCCATTGAAAAGAGACATCGATATCGATCTGCAATGGAAGGAACCCTCACAGAGAAGCATTGCAAAGTGTGAACCTGTTAATGATTTATTTCATTGGGGAAATCTTTTGTAAATAAGGGGAAAAGTACTGGGAAATAAAAATTGACATTGATATGGGGTCAAATCATTCGATATGGTTGAACAGGTCTTAGTAAATATGCTCCATGATGAGTTGTCGTGGGTCTATACCGCTTACATATACTATATATATAAGGTAAAAATTTTATGGTATTGTTGCAGAAAGCTTAAACCATAAATTTATTTATAATAACCTTTAGTATAGTCAAACAGTTTTTGTTCATTTTTATTCATTTGGATTTATGCTCAAGCAACATTTTTTTAATTTACAATATTTTTTACATTTTCATATAATTACCTATCGTAGTATATTTTCCTGCAGTTGTTTCCCTTTGTAAAGCAATTGCAGAGGGTAGAGTTTCAGTAACATTTAGACTATTATTACATCCTGCTCTGTGGAATAAAACTAAGTGTTCAGCTTTTAAATATTGTGCTTATATTCTGTAGAAAGATAAACAAAAAGAGAGACAAATGTCCATGTTTAGACAAATGTATGTACATTCCATATTTGTATTATATTACTGCATTAACAATATTACATCACAGATCTGACTATGTTGTTTTATTCCTAAGCTTATAAAAACTGATCAATGTTTTTCCTGAAGTTTGTTTTATATTTCCCACTTCTTAAATCATGCCTGTATTTTCTTATTAATATTTAGTAAGAGTTTTTTTATCACGATTTTAAGAAATCTTCAATGGAAAGGTAGCCATGCTACTAATGTAAAGTATGACTACCTTCTCATTGGAAAAAAATTTGAAAAATCGAGATAAAAAAACTTGATCTTAAAATCTCAAAAAAATTCTCACGAGAACAATTCTGAGTTTAATAAATTTTCTAGTGTCTAGTATGTTTTAACACATTTACTGACTTTTAATGGAAGATATATCAAAGATATCCTGACACAGGAAGTGAAAAGAGAAATATAAAGTTAGAGGAGATGGATAAAATAAGGATGAGATAACTGAGATGAATACTGATGTGACAACCATGGGCGACTGCAGAAAATATTTTGAGGGGGACACGCTGTGGCGTCTTCATTGCATAGCTGTGCCACAAGATGGTGCAGCAGTATGGAGGCACTGCTATACTGGGGATCTAATTTGACAGAGAGGGCATCACAGAGGGGGGTAAGTTCAGGGGTTAAAATATAAAAAGAACTGTCCAGAAATTGTTAAAACTTTTACAAGAAAAGTGATAAAATGAAACATTAAGAAAATATATGTAAATAAGATATTATATATGTAAATAAGGTATATCATGTGCAGGCAAACTATGTCAAGATTTGCTTAGTAATGACTAACCGCCTATCATTATTTGTCAGGCTGCTGCTAGATGCAGCAAACTACAACTCCCAACATCCTTAGGTATCCGTAGATGTAGTTTACAAGATAAGATTGTCATAATAAAAAGTTTTGTATAAGCTGTCAATGACATGAAACACATCTCTACTTTTCTGATATAAGAGAATAAGAGATGTTTAACACCATATAACAGAATATAATAGATGGAATAATTTTATACAAAGCCTGTTAAAGAAGATCAGGATTCTTTTATGAAAGACAAATTACACTATTATGAGCATACAAGTGTTAAGATGAAAAAGCGCATCTCATTGAATACAAACTCTTAGCATGTGCTTTTTGATCATCCCTGCTTAAATTCCCACGTATTTTAATGGCCACCAGTAGGTGGCGCTGCTGGCAGATTATGTATTAATGTGACACCAGCAAAGCCTGGAACTATTTTTCACAGTAACTTTGCAGTTCCAACCCTATGAGAAGTCTGGACACACCTGAGATTTTATACACTTCCTAATGAAACATCAGACAATAAACAATAATAATTTGAAGAATAACTTGCACATTATAAAGTAAAAACAAATCGTAGGTTTATGTGACAAATGCCATGGAAGTGCTTTGTGAAATTACAAAGATGATAAAATTCCTGATTAATATATTATAATGTATGTGTGTATGTATGTATAATCCTAAAATACAGTTGATTTAACTCTTGTACCAGCACTGGAAAGATACAGATTACCTACACTGTATAGGGCTTACTCATTCACATTTGTTCACCACTTCCCTATATTCATGTATTCAGCGAACTCAGCAATGTGGTGAATTCTAGATAAATTTGACAGCTTATGACAGTCGTAGACTTATGAAGCACTTTGCATGCGGGCGTGCGTGCGCTCAGGTAATTTGTCTAATCATCAAGCTTTGACTTCTGTCACAGTAGCAAATTCGACAAGGCATAATGTGCTGCATTTTATTCTCGCTTTGATGAATAAGCCCCATTTTGTTATGGTAAAGTATTGAATTTGATGGATTAATGTCTTTTTTTCACCTTTAAAAATGATTAAAGGGGAACTAAAGCCTCAGGCTAAAAATAATGTGCCTTATGTATAGGGCTTATTACAACAGCTCATAAGTGCTAGAGCCCAACAGCAAGTGAATACTGATGCCTGTAAAGTTGCCGCTGGAGGCAGACATCTTTATTCTTTATACATGTCTCTTTCCTTCATCAGTGGTGCTGTATATGTACTTCTAAGGGACTGGGGAAAAACAGTTTGAATTAAAAATATTGTTACAACTGGTAAATAAATCTAACTTATAGCCCAGATCACTGCATTGTGGAATTTGGATTGTGTAAGACAGTTGTAATTTCAAATGATACATTTATCAGAAATGAACCATCCCCCCTCCCCCCACACTGCAGAGCTTGTTACTAATGTGCTCTGAGACTGCACTATAGACTGCAATGGTTTTCATTCCAGCTACACAATGAGCTAATGTCCTATCAGCCCTGCATTATGTGTATGTTATATGTATTAGTTTTAAATGCATGGTTTTACCAGTTCATCCTTTTATCAGGGAAAAAACTATAAAACATACAGGTTGTATGTTTAATTTGTAAATTATTTATCCTCTTAAAATATGGTTATCTGCAGCTCCATCTCCACACATTTGGTAATTAATCATCAAAGTGCAAATAATCATATAAATGTATGAATTTGTGTCTATTCACCACTTCCACAACTCTGCAAACAAAACAGCAAACAACGATGTGGAGAATTTGCATCCAATTTGACATTTTATGACAGTTACAAACTCCTCCACCTTTTTGTATTACTTTGCGTGTGCATGTGACTTTTTACTATGTACAAAATGCTGGGTTGTGTCAAAGTAGCAAATTCAGCAAGGTGTATTGCTCCAAATTCA
>WMED01002272.1:0-21142 GCA_019650415.1 Pipa parva
ACAGGAAATAGTAATGGATATCGGCACACTGACGGTACAGGAAATTGTAATGGATATCGGCACACTGACGGTACAGGAAATAGTAATGGATATCGCCACACTGACGGTACAGGAAATAGTAATGGATATCGGTACACTGACGATGCAGGAAATTTATTCAGAGTGCACATCAAATATTGCACCCTTATCCTTAAAATTAAACAGCCTGAGCATGGTCTATATTTTCTCTACAACAGATTATAGAGTTGACTAATGAATGCAGTGAACATTCATAGAACTATCTGCTAGACTGTAAAATTCTCTACTGACAGGTATTTCACTATTTAAATGTATAATATATAAAAAGGCTTATGATAGTTCATGAAAAATTTTTGAAGTTTACTCCATGGGGGAAGAAATATAGATGTTTTTATTTATATGTAAAACAAATCAAAAAAAGCCAATGTGAAGCTCCTCCGGCTTGGTTGTACTGGCCTCAGACATCATCACGCTTATTGTGAGGAGCGTACTCATTGGCCCCCACAATGAACTTGATAATGTTGAAACCATATTTCACCGCCGGTACAACCAAGTAGGAGGAGCTTCATGCTGGCTTCTGTGTCAGCCTGCGCTGTGAAGTAAGCATCGGTGTTAGGAAATAACAGCACAGTTCATCTCACTATATAGTAAGTTTTTTTAATACATCTTTTTTTTATACCTGTATGTCTCTTTTAATGGGTTTAAATCCTTTAGCATGATGAGTATGAGGGACATAAGTGCACAGAGTCAGATTTAGCTTTGGTACATACTAATACAACCTCTGAATGCATACAAATGTAAAAAAGTAGAAACAAACAAGAATAATTCTACATTTGCATATATCATCCAGTTTGATCACACATTTCTAAAATAAACATAAGAACAACTTATTAACTAAATGACTTGTTTTCCAAGGCCACACTGGCTGTGTGTAGTTGAGTTGCCTTTAATTAGACTCATGACTGTCTATGAAAAGACAAAAGCCTGTGTAGATTATTCCAACGGAAACAATGTATTCTATTTTTCCAGCTCTGCTACAAAACAGCCAGTGTTGGCCCTGGCTCTAGATTTAATTTAGATAGAAAATTTTAAAAACTCTAAGGTTTGTCTATTAAATGTTTCCAAGTTAAAATACGTAACTACATATACTCAGTTAGGCAAAGGAAAATTCTGCTAGTAGTAGAAAAAGAGTTTTTAATTCTCTTAATTTCCCTGAAAAAGGAGGTTGTCAGAATTAAAGCACAGGCAAAGTTGGTTGCAATGAACAACATTATTGAGCTTAGCAGACAAAGACTTCGATAAATCGAGGTTGCTTCCTGTTGTACTTACTATTTTACTATGTAATTCCTTATTTTCATATTCTGATCAATTGAAATAGAATTCAGTATTACAGAAATTCCTTTTTACCTTTAATCACATTAGTTTCATCGAATTTTAGTAATCCATTCAATCCTGGTATTCCTGGAACCCCTGCACACCTGTCGATCAGCTGTGGAAGAGATGTACCAAACCCCACAGCTACCACAAGCAAAAGACACTGTAGTAAAACCTTCATCTTGATTAATCTGTGAGATAAAAGTGTAAAATCATGATTATGTTTTCCTTACATAAAAAAAAAAACAGCTAATTAAAATTGACATAATAAAGAGAGGTGCTCAAACAAATTAAATTCTATACAGTCCAGTACAATTAACAAATTAGCTTAGATTTAGCAACATTTTTATTTTTAACAATATAATAAAATACATAAGTATAAATAAATAGCAAAATAGTAAACATTTTGGTAAAATATCCTCTGTAATCAGATGATCACTCACTAAGGGGGTAATTCAGCAAGGTGAGAACTCACCTTGCGATGCTTCGCCTCTGCTCGCACATACTGTTTTGCGCTCGCTGATGTCCTGCACGTGGACATCAGAGAACACTTTAAAGGGATTCCAGTCTTGGCGAGGCTCAACTCGAGTTGCCTTGCGAGACTGGAATCCCTTTAAAGCGTTCGCTGATGTCCGCGTGCAGGACATCAGTGAGCGCATAACATTGTGTGCGAGCAGAGGTGAAGCATCACAAGATGAGTTCTCACCTTGCTGAATTACCCCCTAAATGTCAAACTTTATGTGTAGTATAAATACAAAAGACTCAGTAGACTTGGCTTCTGGCATACTTACTGTTGACTCGTCAGTGGAGAATATTGAGTTGAGCTTTTGTGATCTATCTTTTATAATGCTCAGGGGGGACTAAACAATGTATAAGTGGAAATCTGAAGCTTTTTTAAGTGAGGTGTTTTTGGAGTTGCCCCCTTTGTAAGAAGCTTTCAATGCTTCAGCATATGAGCCCTTGAACTAACTAATTGATTTGTGCAGTGTGATATTTGCTAATGGATTAGGACCTCTCTGTTATTACATAAATGTTCTGTAAAAAAAATATATAGAGTACCCCTGAAGAGACCCTACTTAATGATGATTAGTTCTGTAGAAATTGTATGAGAATGATGCAATAGTATTCTTGAAAAACAAAGGATAAAATAATGTTTAAGGTTGCAAAAGGATCTTAAGTATGGAATGAAAACAGGAGACTTCAAGTGACCTTAGTAGTAAAGGGAAACTGTGGCTTTTATGATGGAAAACAATTTAGAAATGAGATGTGTTCTGTGTTAACACATTTTTAGCTATTATACATAGCCAAAAAAAAGACAAATTTATGAGAAATGTTTAGATATGGCCAAGCCATATAACTGTAACTGTAAACCTAAACTGTAACTGTAAACCTAAACTGTAACTGTAAACCTAAACTGTAACTGCTTATGTGCTGTCTGGTAAAACCACCATTCACTTCTGACCTAAAATCACTGAAACAATACAACCTGTGACTGAAATATGCATGAACTATAATAAGATGCATCTTCAATGTCTATATTTTTTTACTTGATGGGGTACTTGTACATTCTTGCCAAGCTAAATGCTGCAAATCAATGTGTATTTTACTGCTGTCTGTTCAACGCTATTTTACTGATAACCCAGAGGAGAAGCACAGCCAAATAATGATAGGTTAAATGAAGATTTTAATTCCTAAGATCTATCCCTCATGGACCCAACAACAGAAGGTCAGGCATATTGTTGCATGTTGGTTCACAAGGTTTAAAGGGAACCTTGAAGCTTACATTTGCAGAATTTTGGATTGGTAGTATATGTCTGTTGCTTTTTATTCATTCGTGGGGGAAAATGTGCAGGGTTCTGGTTGAATGAAGCTGCATTTGAAGTTGTAATTATTTCTTCTGACAAGTTTTTCTAACTGTAATGAACATGCGGCATTAGATTTTAGTCAAGTTTTAGTGACTTTGAGGGTCAGTGGTATATGATCTGTAAATGATCTTCACTATCTCCAACTCATTTTGCTCATTGCAGTCAGGAAAAATCTGCAGGAACAATAAGTACTTAGAACCCTTTGATGGCTTCTCAACAGAAAATCCCTATTCCCAGTCCTGCTTCTAGGGGATAAGCTATGCACCCTCCCAATGACCACCTGCCTGCTTGAACATTATCCACCAATCAGAATGTACTTTGGAGAGTAGATCTACTAGCAGGGGAAGTATGATCAGGGTTGCCCATTGCACCAAACTTTCAGTTAACTGAGGAAGAGAGGTACAACAGAAACTGTGCCCCCTGGGCTCCGTCAATACATGTAACTAACTTAATCCCCTCACCACCCACCACCACCAGGTAAAGACACTATTGCAGAAGGCTACACGGGCAGGAACTGTTGCACAGAGCCATAATGGGTGCTTTTTTTCTAAGATTATATAAACTTGACTGGTGGAAATCAATACACACGAGTATAGCTAATTGCATAGGATTATGCGTTAGGCTACTGGTATATTGTACATTCATTCGAAATAAAGAATTTGGTTTACAGGCTGCCTGCACAGTGACATTACATAGGATCTGGTACACATATTACTAATAAAAAAACATTTAGACAAAGTACTGTATACTTTCTTTCACTGTCTGGTTTATAGAGCTCACCATTCCTTTCAATGGGAAAAAAAAAAGATCTGCTATTTTCAGACTGGTTAATTTGTCTTTCTACTATTCGGAAAAACTTCACGTGTGGGGATATGTTCATTTTCACTGGATAATTCATAAATAGAAAATGGTTTATTAGAATTGTTGGACATAATGGAAATGTTTATATCCAAACCACTTCATTACTATGTTACATTTGACAGTATCCTGGCTACTGGTAACTTTGCATATATGTTTCACTAAACGACATACAGCACAGTGACTTGTCAAACAGACACACTGCAGTTGTCTGGCTAATGAGCAACTTGCACAGAACCTATGTTGATGGGCACTTCGTCCAAGATTTTGGCAACTCAGCGTACAACACAGAACAAAAATTAATGGCCACATTCCACTGAAATCTGGATGTTATGAAATGGACACAATGACACTGGTGATGGGCACAGGTATGTGACTAATGGTAGACTGTGTAGTAATTCCATTGCAGAAGAACTAAAAACGACACATTGCACTGGAGCTTGACCAAGGGGCAAATTGTTAAGCAAGCAGACTACAGTATGTTTCTTACTGACACTGTGGCAGGAGGTGTAGAGGGTGAGTAAACAAAACAACCAAGTGATGTAACAAGTGAAGCAAAAAATCAGTTGAGCTGTAAAGCAACTGCAGTACAAGTTGTCCTTTAATTTTACAACAGAGGTGCAAACGATTACAATTGCAAAATAAAATTCTTCTTGTTGAATTACTGTGAAGCAGAGAAGCTTTCGTATGCTATAACTTATAAACATGATAAAATGTAGAAAGAGGGCATTTTTTTTGAAAGGTACACACATATTTAGATTGTAAGCTCTATGGGGAAAGGACCTCCATCCTCTCGTGTTTAGTGCCGTTTTTATAATTTACTTCACTAGTTCTATGTTAAGCAATTCCCCTTGTCTGTATTATAACTGTATTGTTGGATTCTACAGCACTGCACAACCTAGTGGCACTATATATACTGTATAAATAAAAATATACATACATACTATATCTATGTACAATGTATTTAGGCATGGGACATTTTCTTACACTTTAAAGAGATCCTCATTTCTTGATATTTAAATTGTCTGTTATTCTTCTCCTTGTGCTAACATTTCCACCATAACTGCTTACACTGTCATTTAATACATGAAAGAGCGTGCTTGTTCCATTGTCAGTGTCTGACGATTGACATTCATATTTGCAAATACTGACCACTCGACTCGCCTCGCCGAGACTGGAATCCCTTTAAAGCATTCGCTGATGTCCGCGTGCAGGACATCAGCGAGCGCATAACAGCCTCTGCAAAATGATGCGAAGGATCCGGAGGTCACATCACACTATGCTTAATTACCCCCATATTGTTCGTTCTGTAAGTGCTTTCCAGATGTATTTGTGCAATTTCCCTAGCATTAAACTTGCAAAAAAAAAAAAAAAAGTCAATGTGATTTCTAGGTATTTAATGCTATTTGTATGTTACTGAATAAAACTTATGCAGTTATATATAATATGCCTCCCTACCTACGTACATATAACCCACAATTTTATACATTCTTAAATTCACTTGTGCAGGGACCTTTGTGACTACTAGCTGGGTATAGTGAGGAGTTTAGCAAACTTCCAGAGGTTCACAAACTAGACTAGCCCCATAGGGCTCCCTTCCCTTCACCCTACTTCAAGTTTGGTGGTGACAAAGATTAGGTTTAATACAGGCGTCAGCCTGAAAATTATAGACCTATAACCTAACTTGTATTGTGGGTAAACTGTTTGAAGGTTTTCTAAGAGATGCTATCCTGGAATATCTTAACATGAAAAAAAAAAAAAAACCATCAACATGGGTTTATGAGGAATTGGTCCCGCCAGGCTAATCTAATTAGCTTCTATGAGGTGGTCAGTTATAGACTCAACAGGAGGGAGTCACAGGATGTCATATACCTCGATACTGTGCTACATAAAAGGCTGGTAAATAAAATGAGGATGATTAGATTGGAGGAAAATGTGTGTAAGTGGATTAGTAATTGGCTCATTGGTACAAAACAAAGGGTAGTTATTAATGGTACATAATCACACTGGGTTCCTGTTAATAGTGGGGTCAGTTTTGGGCCCTGCTCTCTTCACCATATTTATAAATGACCCTGCTGAGCGATTACATACTAAAATTTACATTTTTGCAGATGGATCTAGACAAGTTGGAGGCTTCGGCAGCAAACTGTCAAATGAGGTTTAACAACTGATAAATGTAAGGTTATATATATGGGAAGGGAAAATGCATGTCAAGAGTATTTACTAAATGGGAAAATACTTGGCAAAACAGACTGGGAAAATGATTTGGTAATTTTAGTTGACAATAAAATTAACTGTACCAACCAGTGCCAAGCAGCAGCTGCAAGGGCAAATAGGATCACGGGATGCATCAAAAAGGGTCATAGATGCACATATCGAGAACATAATTATACCGCTTTGCAAATCACAGACAAACATGGAATATCGTGTGCAGTTTTGGGCACCAGTGCACAAGAAAGATGTGGTTGACTTTGAGCAGGTTCAAAGGCGGCTACTAAAGTAATAAACTATAGAAGCAAGTAAGATTATAAAAATTGGGTTTGTTTACTTTAGAAGAAAGAATATGGTGGTTCATAAAAGAGTTTAAAATGGATCTGGGTGCTTTCCTTAAGTATAGAAATATTACTTGGTCACTAAATAACTGGGGGCTGGGCTGATTCAGGGAAGTACTTTATTGCCATATTTGGACCTGGGGTGTACATTTTTGACAAATATAAGAATTACTGGGTCTTGCCTCATGGATTTTATTGCCTTCTTCTGGATCAATTTTACAGGATAACAGAAGGTACTAGATGGACTTGTGTCTTTTTTCAGCCTCGTAAATTAAAATAAACTAAACTTTTCAGTACTTATCAATTCTCCTGACAGGTTTTCATCAGCGTAAAGCAGGTGAATGTTTTTGGGTGATAAATTTGGCTTTGAACAGCTTGGTAAATAGACAAAAATAGATATACTGATAACACTAGAATATTTCTCCTGCAAATACCTGGTGCAAACACCTGGTGCAAATACTTTTCGACTTTAGTAAATACCCCCTATAATGCGATACTGCATATACTGTTGCTTCTAGTGTTAAATATTTTTGTCCACTAGATGGCACTCTGCTATAAGCTATAAATTTGAAATGGTCTTGGTTTCTTGAGGTGTGAGAAATTGATTCACACTCAAAACACAAAAAACATTCCGGTAGATACATTTTTTCAATGCAAACATCCACAAAAAATGTTTCCATGGGGGAGCAAAGCATTAAGGAAGAGAACCAGTCTAAATTTAGTCAAGAATAGTTGATTTTGGGGCCAAATAATATTTTAAAAGGAATATGCAAAGAAGGTGGAGAGTTGCACTTAACAGATTTCCAAACTTTTTATTAGTATTAGATCCTTCTAGGATGGATCAAATGAAAAAAAAAGGACAGAAGCGAGCACATGTAATAAGATATAATAATAATGTCAAAAAGCACTGATGGTGCTAACAAGGATAAAGAATTAAATTGAAAACAAAAAAAGAAGAAAAAAAAGTATCCAGTTCAAGCACACATCAATTTATTAGTAATCAAAAACAAAAACACTCAGAAAGAGCAGAGTAGAAAATTTAAAATCACTTAAAAGCTTCCACTAGGCCAGGGGTCGGCAAAGTTGTTTGAGGAGGGAGCCATTTCACTCCCTCCTACAGACTCCCTCCTCCAACAGCGACAACTATCTTGTGAGTCACTGGAGGAGGGAGACGTGCCCTCTCCCAGCCACATGACCACCGGCGGCCAATCAGAAGAGCCGTCGGCGATCATGGGCGGGGCATCGGCGTGGCTTCGGTAGTGCGCTCCGAGCCACAACAAGGCAGCTAAAGAGCTGCAAGTGGTTCGTGAGCTGTACTTTGCCGATCACTGCACTAGGGGTAGGAAACATTGACCCTCTAAGAGGGTGTAACAGCAAAGGCTTATATCCTCCTGTTAAAGTATGATCAAAATTAAGTTAGATAGTAGAAAAGTCCTCATATAAAGAAGTGAAATCACTCCAATAAGCTGCAAAGATGCAAGACCCAAAAGAATCACCCCATAAAAAAGCAGTAGAGGCATAAAAGCCAAGAAATAGAGGTAAAATGGTTACCAAAATTAACACCTGAGGGGGTTATTCACTAAAGTCCGAATTGCTGTGTATAGGTGCGAATTCGCTAGATTAAGACAATCGCAATAGGCTGCTACTGTCGCAGTCGCGGCTTTATAATGAGAATATTGTCGCAGTCGCGACTTTATTGTGGGAAAATTGTCGCAATATTAACGTTAAAAAGTTGTCGAGACTTTACAATGGGGAAATTGTCGCAGATTTGCTATGGGAATCCGCTGTTTGCAAATTCGACAGTTGAATTCGCACCTTAGTGAATAACCCTGATGTGTACCATGGAGAGCCACAATACAGAGGTGAAGGGGAGAACGGTAAGAGGACCAGGGAGGATCAGAGAAGCCAGCCCAACGCATTTCACCTGCTAGCTATTAGGCTTCATCTCACCTACATCTTGTGTAATGAAGTTGGCCTCGCTCTTAAATATGCTGCTTCCCAGTAGATGCACGATTCATGACATGTGACGTCACAACACAAACGCAAGTATTCTAGGACGGATCCTCATATAACTATAGATCTGCCAATCTGTAGATTGTAATTACGGATCTGTAATTACATGAGGATCCATCCTAGAAGGATCTAATACCGATAAAAAGTTTGGAAATCTTTAGTTCTTCTTTAAAGCTGACCTGTTTATTTACATTTTTCATGCATTTAGAAGGGATTGCGATTTGTGACAGTACTAAAGGGGCATATTCACTAAGCCCAATTTGAACATATCGATTGATTTCAACCCATTTCACTCGAAGTTTTCGTTTCCCTGTTATTTCCGCTTCCCCTTATTTATAAAGGATCGATAAAAATGTTTCCCCATCAGAATAAATTATTGTTGATAAATTTTGATCATTTGGAAGGGGCACACTTTGCAATGTTTTTCTATGAGGGTGCCTTCCATTACAGATCGATACCAATATCTCTTTTTGATGGGTAAATGTTTTGGACGTAGGCAAAGTCACAGGACCAACTCCATAAACAATTTCTCCTGCCTTTACTAGTCCAAAAACGTTTCGACTTTTGTCAATGTGCCCCATTATATCTGTATTTTTCTCTGGTCATTTATTGTTAAACATGACATGAGCCGTGCATTGGTTCCACCCTGGACATCCTCTTCATGGAGATGTAGGTGCTCCCTGTATTTGCGTTGGTTTTCTTCCACAATCTCAAAACTTACTAGGTTAATTGAAGTCTGACTAAACTGACCCTCATCTGTGTGTGTGACTGAATAGGGAAACTAGATTATAGGGGTTATTTGCTAAGGTGCGAATTTGACTGTCGAATTCTTAAACAGTGGGTTCCCATTGCAAATCCCCCATTGTAAAGTCGCGACTTTTTTAAAGTTAAGATTGCGACAACTTTCCCATAATAAAGTCGTGACTGCGACAATATTCTCATTATAAAGATGCGACTGCGACAGTAGCAGCCTATCTGTCTTTATCTGGCAAATTCGAACCTATACGCAACTATTTGGACTTTAGTGAATAACCCCCATGTAAGTTCCACATGGCAGGGACTGTAGTAAATGATCTCAGTAAAGAGCTGTGGAAGATGTCAGCAACTCATAATAATAACTGATTTTACTCTCATTTTTTTTTTTTTTTTGTTTCTTTAACAAAGCTGAAAAAACTACAGTATACAGTGTCCTATACTGTATATATACACTTTTCTATCTATTTTCATGCTGTGTGAGACTAGCAGCAGCATCTTTTAAGAAGCAAAACCATCTTCAATAAAAATAGGAACTATAACTGTCTATTGTATTAGTTCTATGGACAGTAGACAGTAAAAACCCATCTGAATGAGCAGAGAAATGACATTAACAGGACAGGCAGTGCACTCCATGATTGCCTGGATATTAATAAGCACAACTTCTCATTTTTAGGTATTTCTGGGCAGAATTTAGTGCCTCTTTCTCTCATTTTACACATTATGAAGCAAAGCATTTACAGACTGTGAAACCTCTTCACGCTCAGCCAAGGGGACAGTAACCGCTGAGCACCTCAACCCCTCAGCCTGAGGTAAAAAAAGGGCGGGAAATACGGCGTGCACACGGTGCCAGTAAAAATTATACAGTGCACAGCGAAGCCACGCCCTTGCAGGTCCTTAATTGGTTGAGTAGGTATAGAAAGTAATGTTGAGTAGATGTAAGCGTGTAGGCATTGGTTAAGCACGAAGCCCCACCTCTTTCCCCACCCTTTACCTTAGGTTCATGGCTATCGCCTTACCTGCTCCGTGCTGTCTCTCACCCTGTCTACCTACCTATCGCTCCACATGGGCTCCGTGACTGTTGGCCGCTGTGGTTGCCATAGTAACTGCCAGCAAACTAGTCTCACTCTGGGTTCACTAACCATCCCGTGCAGACTGCTCATTAGTCTGCCACAGGTACCACAGTTACTTGCAGCCAATACCCTGGCACAGTCTCACTCAGCCACAGGTACCACAGTTACTGGCAGCCAATACCCTGGCACAGTCTCACTCAGCCACACTGTTGCGCAGGCTGTGGATATGGAGGACTTACTTCCAGCTTGTTAGAGGTTTGTGTGCTGGTGGGAGCTCCTGCTAACAAGATCTGGGAAATAGACAAGGTCAGCAAAGCAGGGCATGGGGTAGAGATCCCCAGCCTGGGTAATCCAAGGTGGGCATTTACCCTACAGGATAGAAACTGCTAGGGTGCCAGGGTAGGGTTCCCCAGCCTGGGGAAGCCAATGTGGGCATGTACCCTACAGGGTAGAAACATCTAGGGTGCCAAGGAAGAGATCCCCAGTCTGGGTAACCTAAGGTGGGCATGTTTCCTACAGGGTAGAAACAGCTATGGTGCCAGGGTATAGATCCCCATCCTGGGTAACCCAAGGTGGGCATGTACCCTACAGGGTAGAAACAGCTAGGGTGCTATGCAAGAGATCCCCAGCCTGGGTAACCCAAGGTGGGCTTGTACCCTACAGGGTAGAAACAGCTACGGTGCCAGGGAAGAGATCCCCAGCCTGAGTAACCCAAAGTGGGCAAGTACCCTACAGGGTAGAAACAGCTAGGGTGCCATGGTAGGGATCCACAGCCTGGGTAACCCAAGGTGGGCATGTACCCTACAGCAGTTGTTCTCAACCTGAGGGTCACAACCCCTTTGGGGGTCAAATGACGCTCTCACAGGGGTCGCGAACATGCTGTGAAGCCGGAAGAGTGCGCAGGTCCCTTCATATAAGGGTTCCTGCATGGTGACGTCGGGCCCAAACGCCATCACATGACACGCTTATGTGATGACGTTTCGCCAGAATGTCATCACATGACACGCTACGCAATGACGGGCAGAAACGTCACGTGTGACGTCAGATCAGGGGTCGCGGTCTCAACTAGGTTGAGAACCACTGCCCTACAGGGTATAAACAGCTAGGGTGCCAGGGTAGGGATCATCAGCCTGGGGAATCCAAGGTAGACATGTACCCTACAGGGTAGAAACAGCTAGGGTTCCAGGGTAGGGATCATCAGCCTGGGAAACCCCAAGGTGGAGTGGTGCTCTTCAGAGTAGAAATAGCTAGGGTGCCAAAGCATGGCGGAAATTATTCTCTACCTGGGTTACTCCAAGGTGAGCAAGTGCTCTATTGGGCTTCTGTTAAGGTATGGTTGTAACTAAGAGGGGCACATACAGGGCAGTAGCCATGTGGCATGGTGTAGGGATTCTTAGCTTGAACATAAATAAGGTGGAAACATGGCCCGCACATGTAAATATATAGGTATTAAAAAAATGTACCTTTATACAGCGTTTCTCTCCGTCATCTTCCCTGTCAGCCCGACTTTTCTTTCCTTAGTTAGGTGGGTGGGGCTAAATGATGATTGACATTATAGCTCCTCCAAACGGATACCTGCTAGTTTGTGATTTAAGGGATCTGATTGGAGGAGCTATAATGTCAATCATTATTTAGCCCTGCCCACCTGACTCACTTTAAAGAAAAGTCAGGCTGACAGAGAAATGCGGTTTAAAGGTACATTTTTTAAAATAAATATATATTTACAAAACGTTTATTTCATTAGAACAACCTAAATTAATATTAGCTTTGAGGTGACAGATGCACTTTAAACTCTTGATTAAATGGAACTCGCACCGTGTTGCTGAATGGGCTGAAACTGTTTCATGGGGGGTACAGCTATTTTTTTTTTGCTTAGATCCTTCCATATGTTTTCTAAATACCTTTCTCAGTTACAAACAAATGCCACTACAGCTTTTCCATTTATGCATTATGTGCATATTACTATATTTAACAATGTCCATTTCCTTTAGATTAGATTAGATTAGATTAGATTAGATTAGATTAGATTAGATTAGATTAGATTAGATTAGATTAGATTAGATTAGATTATTTGTCACTGGATAGTACAAGCATACATATCAGTGAAATTACATGTGCGTCCGGGATAAAAGCAGTGAATTCAACTAATAAAGAATAGTAATATAGTATATAGTAATAATTTAAATACATTAATTTTTAAATAGTGAAAAGAAAATAATGGTAATGTACAATGCTGAAATATATATAGTGCATTATATACAGTAGATAGCTATACCCCAGCAATGATGGGTCAGAGTTTGCTGGTTTCATCTACCAGAAAGTCAGTGACAAATTGGAAACTGCAGTCTTCTTGGCTTGGACCGCTGGCAGCACACGTTTTGGTATCGCTGCTAAATATCGGCTGGATTCAAATGCATCCACCTCTGTAAGCTGTGAATCTTCTAGAAGTATTCAGAGTTTTGTCACAATATGTACATAGCCTTAATATTAGTCATTAAATCAACATTTGGTGACTGCAGGATAGAACATAAGCTAACTGAATCTGTCCTTTTAGAATAATGTTTTTTTCTCTTTTTTTGGAACTGTTAAATGACCAGAAACACTAGACAAGACTGCTGTTTGGATTAACATGACAGTCCTTCCCATGCAATACTTGAAAAATGTTGAATTCCTGATTATTATTTTTTTCTATTGATTTGTGTTCTGTCTTGTAAAATTACCATTGCTATTTTTTCTTTTTTTTTATAATTTACATTTTTTATTGATTTTCAGTACAGTTGCATGTGTCACATAAGTTCAAGCTTTAAGTTTAAAAATGCATTGTCTTTATATAAAATTACAGAACACAGCATATATAAAAGACACAGTCCTAATAAATAGGTATCTCTGTTTTGTGCAACTCCAGTTTACATAGTATAGTTAACTCTGAACATTCTTTAGCTATATAAACTCTTCCCATGGCTCCCATATTCCCATAACTTGTCTTTATTGTGTATAACCAGTGCCCCTATGTATTCTATTGGAATTGTTGACTACCATTGCTATTTTAAAGGAAGGAAGAGGTAATGGGAAAATTAATACAATACATGCCCACCTGAAAAAAAAAAACTTTATCAAAATGCTTAGTAAGTGCTCCTTCTTGCTATAGGATGTCCTGCAGCTACACGCAGAAATGTTGGTATTTAAAGTGCACCCGTCACCTGAAAAATGACATTGTTTAGTCTAGCATAGAATGCTAGACTAAACAACTTTGTCATTTAAATGTATTAAAAAATATTTACCTATTAAAAGTTATCCTACGGTGAATCTGCCTCTCAGCCCGACTTTCTGTTAGCAGCCTAGCAGATAGTCGGGTTGAGGAGGCTGTACTATGAAGCAGGCATACTTGATTGACAAGCCGGCTTCATGACACGATTGTGCATGCGATCGCGGACCTCTAGGCTGGGCAGGCTCAAAGCCTATGCGCTTTGAGTCTCCCCAGCCAGTTATGCTGACAGCTTCCCGAGTAGTCAATTACAGGGAAAGCTGTCAGCATAACTGGCTGGGGAGACTCAAAGCACATATGCTTTGAGCCTGCCCAGTAAAGAAAAAGTGGGGAGGATGCACAGGGGATTCACAGTGTGGGGGGGGGATGCGCAGGGGATGCACAGAGTGTGGAGGATGCACAGTGTGGGGAGATGGGCACACACATGGAGCCTGCCCAGTCAAAAAAAAAGTGAGGGGGATGCACAGTGTGGAGAGATGCACAGAGTGTGGGAGATGCACAATGTGGAGAGATGCACAGTGTAGGGAGATGCACAGTGGGGGATGGGGCACAGTGTAGTGGATGATGCAGTGTAACCTGATAATGCTAGTGCACATGCACATGAGATTTGGAGACAGGGAAGGAGAGCCTGCTTGTTAGGGGGCGTTCCTGTAGTGTTTGAGTGACAGTTCAGACAGAAGATGGCAGCTTCTATGTTTTCTAATCAGGCTGAGATTGAAGTAAGTGTATTTTCAATATGCAAACTTTTCTTTTGGTTCCTAATTACTTGATTTGCATTATAAAGTCACATACTTTAATAAAATATGTAATAATCCTGAGCTGAAGGGTGCACTTTAAGCCTGCCTATACCAAAAAACGACATACTAGCAGCTCATTTGAATTAAAGGGCACCTGTCACCTCAAAACTAATACTAATGTTAGTTGTACTAATGAAATAAACATTTTTGTAAATATAAACGTATTAAAAAAAATGTACCTTTATACAGCGTTTCTCTCTGTCATCTTACCTGTCAGCCTGACTTTTCCAAGCGTCCGCCAATCTGATCCCTGCTAGATTGTGATTTAAGGGATCTGATTGGAGGAGCTATAATGTCAATCATCATTTAGCCCCACCCACCCAACTCAGGAAAGAATAGGCAGTTGGCTTGATGATAATTTTTAGGGTGTTCTTTTCATCATAGCTTTGTACAACTGGGTTTGGTGAAATTAAAGAATATATGTAATTTTTTTATTCTGCTTTAACATATGAAATTATTAAAGTGGCCATGCTGTCACTTTTGGTGTTGGAAAAATACCAACTGTAGCCTTTTTCATTTCAGAAAAAAATGAAAATAAATAAATAATGAATGAAATAATTGTATTTCAGTACTGAATTGTTCAATATTCCATTCAGATAGGGACAGAGAGAGAGAGTGAGATGATATATCTGCTATAATGTTATCTACAGTTCTGCAACAATTATGTTTAATCACCTTGTGTTTTTTTACCCTGCAGGCAAAAGTGAACAACGCCAGCCTTGTAGGTGTAGGTTACACCCAAACTCTAAGGCCAGGTGAGCATTTTGTGAATGAGTCACAGATTAACACTGCTGACACTACAGCATTCCACTATTATAAATTCTGTGAATGTTTAATACGCTTTTCATTTTATTAAGCTTTGTTTCTGAAGAAAGGGGGAGCGAAGATCAGTAAATAGATTTTTAATAACAAACCTCATACCAGTAATATGTATGGGGTCTTTGGCTACCCAGCTAAATATCCTGCATTGCCCACTCACACCATAAGGTTAGCTAGACATATTAGAAATCCCTAAGGTAATTTCCCTTAAGCAGGCCCTCCACTAGGAGGGTGAAGGTAACGTACTGCTCCTGCAACACTCTGTGGTACAAGACCCAGAGCACACCCCTACACTGTGTTATATAAGTTAGGATGAGCTCTGATTTGTTAATCTATCACTGGGCAGGAAATAGTAAGGCCCTGCTGAATGTAACTCCCAATAAGAAGTGTCATATTACAACAGGTCACTAGAGGGAGCTCTAAGTACAGATTAGAGTCCCTAAAATAGAAAATGATAGAAATGGTGATTTTTAAGCATTTCCCATGCATCAAAGTTTCACAAGGGCTACACTTCCTAATAAAATAACGTTTCTACAAAAATATATTTATTTTGCCCTGTCATCTGAAAAATCAAATGTACTGAGGCTTTGCTATAGAAGATACAAATCTTACAATTCACGTATTGGCATCGTAGTAATTTAAATACAGCATTCGTAATCATGTTATTTTTGAAGCTGAATTCATTTATTTTCTTGCTTTCTGTCTTTTGGTGTTTTTTTTTTATAGAAGACATGTTCTTAAATAAGACTTCACCCAGTCCCATCGTATTCCGTGGCGCTTTACATAAAACATATTCAAAAAGTGTTCTCAGAACCCCAAATTTAAAGGTAAATATTATAAACTGATAATTGTACCTTATAGACACAATTTAGAGTTTTTGGAAGCACAAATTTAATATATAGTAACTATAAATTCAGGCATTTTTACTTTGTTGTTTTAAGTGAAATAGGTGCAGGTTGTATTTACTATATAATATATTAGAAAAAAAATGCAGAGGATTGTCCAGAAATCCCAAGTGAAAGTTTTAATGTGCCATATCACAAAGTTTCCACGAACAACGTTTCGGGGGGACCGAACCTCCCTTCATCAGGTTAATAGAACACAATTAGTAATGGTGTTTATCAATTAGTGACATCATGGTTTGCATGAGTAATTGCTCATTAAGGGGGTAATTCAGCATACTCCAAACTTACCCTCCGATGCTTTGCCTCTGCTCGCAGACAATGTTATGCGCTTGCTGATGCCTGCGTGCGGACATCAGCAAACACTTTAAAGGGATTCCAGTCTCGGCGAAGCTCAACTCAAGTTGCCTCACAAGACTGGAATCCCTTTGAAGCGTTCGCTGATGTCTGCACGCAGGCATCAGCAAGCGCATAACAGTGTCTGCGAGCAGAGGCGAAGCATCGGAGGGTAAGTTCGGAGTATGCTGAATTACCCCCTAAGTATCAAATTACTTGCCTAGTGAGAAAGGTGTACTAGGAGGACCTCTACTGGTGTAAAGGCAAGAGGTTTTGCATACATATGGCTAATGATCCCTTATCAGCTGTACATGTTCCTAAAACCATATTAATACCAAAACATACACACTGCATGGGGTTATTCACTAAAGTCCGAATTGTTGCGTATAGGTGCGAATTGATAATGAGAATATTGTCGCAGTCATGACTTTATTATGGGAAAATTGTCGCAATCTTAACTTTAAAAAATTGTCGCGACTTTACAATGGGGAAATTCTCGCAGATTTGCTATTGGAAACCGCTGTTTGAGAATTCGACAGTCGAATTCGCACCTTAGTGAATAACCCTCTTGAATGTACAGTGTTGATACCTGCACTGATATACTAAAAGGAAGTGAAAGTTGTCTGTCAAATGTAAATGAACTTGGTTTTGATTGAAGCAATTCAATGGCGAAATGTGTCAGTCCTAAAATTTAATCTACATATCTGTATAATGGAAAAAAAAATAAACAGAAATTATTTGAAAAATAAAAGTGGCCACACAGAGGCACATATTGGTATTTGACCTGATTGAACAACCTCATCAGCAGCCAATGTGGCTACACAAGCATTGGTCAAAGTGAACCAATAATTAGAGGTCCAGTCATTTGGATTAACATCTGGATGATCGAATGACTCATTGTATCCAATGATGTGCTGAATATGAGTGATCTTATATACACACACCAATGCAGTCACTGGCAGACAGAATTTACTACAGCCTCTTGTAAAGATTCATTCAACTCCAGATGGTTCCTATCATTACATATCTACAGTATATTTATTGAATAGCCATAAGCACAAAACAATTTCTCCCCTGCACAAGCCTAACCGTTCCATAACCAGTAGACAAATTTGACCTTGTCTGGCTTATTTTCTCAGAAAATCTGTACACTCCTATTTTCCAGAAAGTTGTTATGCGTGGGGATAGAGGCTAACTTAAGGGTGAAATTTAGTAAACTCAGAAAACTCGATTTCACTTTTCCGAGTTTTTCCCTGAGTACATCTTGGCTGTTCGTATGGTAAAAATCGCTCCATATTTTCGATTGATATTTACTGACCAAAACTTTTCAATCAAGTTTTTCAGTCGAATTTTTCGATGAAAAAGTAGCCATACTTGACATTAGTAGTGTGGGCTAACTTTTTGGTGATGGCAAGGCCCCAATGTGGCATAAGGTGACTGTAAAAATGACAGTAAAGACTGCCAACAAGTGACATGACAATATAGCTTCTCCAACAAGATCCCTGCTAGATCATGATTTAAGGGATCTGATTGGAGGAGCTATAATGTCAATAATCGTTTAGCCCTGCCCACCCGACACTCTGGAAAGAAAAGGCAGGCTAACAGGGAAGATGACAGAGAGAAATGCAGTATAAAGGCATATTTTATTTTTTTTTAATTATTATTAGAGTTTTGAGGTGACAGTTACACTTTAACATTCAGGGCTCCATTGACTAAAATCTGAATAGTCACTTAGAACTATGAATTTGCATTTATTCCCCACGTCCCCATATTTCCTTATTGAATAAAATCTGAGAGGTAGAGAATATGGGACCAGTTTAGTTGTGAACTTACAGAGTTCTTAGTATTATGCTGTGTACATGTGCACAGTTACTTCTGCTATTGACTATGCTGTGCAGTGTGTATAGAAGGTGCAAATGCATGAACTGCTTCGATTTCACCTGTTTGACTTTGCCACTTCAGACTGGGGAATTGGGGGTTGATGGCAGTGGTGCAGTGTTGCATAAGGCAACCAACTATTCATTCAAAAGTGAAATTGACAACTGTGATTAAATGACAGCATGACCTAGGGACAAGGTGCCATAGAAATAGATATAATATTCACAGAATACAGTTAGTGGGATATGATAGGATGATGTCACTGTCCTTCACTTGATTTATTCACCTCACTCTGAATGACTTCTCATCCTTCTTCTATCCAACTGACTACGCCACACTATGCATGCGACAGTGATCACCTCTGTCCACTTGTTGGACAAGTCTATTCTCCTCTTAGTCAATTGAGAAATTAATTTACATCTATTTTGGCAAAGCGACTCGAATTGCAACAAGGTGAATTCAACGGGTGTTGACTTCAGACTTTTCTCAGTGAACTAAAATTCGTACCTTCATGGAAACTCCCCTGTATGTAGTCACCCATTCCCATTTGTGAGATGTATCTTCTTGTGGTTTTATCAGCATTTATCACATTTATTAACCATGTGCATTAAAACTATGATAAAATGCCTAGTGTAGCCTTGCCATAAGTGTCCTACATCTTAAATACAACCAGTTCAGCGATACTAACAGAGATCAATATTTCTTCCATTTCTTTATGGTCTTCTGCGGGGCCATGGTTCCAACAAATAACCTGCACAAAAAGAAAAAAGTATATACATCTGTGGACTAACATGAATATTTTGCCTATAGTATTTCCTATTTGATGTTTTATTTAAGTACTAGTAATCCCTCCTACATTTTGGGGGGTTATTAGCTAAAGTCCGAATTGTTGCATAAATGGTGTCAATTTGCCAGCTAAAGACAGACACAAATAGACTGCTACTGTCTCAGTCGCGTCTTTATAATGAGAATGTTATAATGAGACTGCTACTGTCTCAGTCGCGTCTTTATAATGAGAATGTTATAATGAGACTGCTACTGTCTCAGTCACGTCTTTATAATGAGAATGTTATAATGAGACTGCTACTGTCTCAGTCGCGTCTTAATAATGAGAATGTTATTGCAGTCATGACTTTACTATGGAAATATTGTCCCAGTCGCAACTTTAAAATTGTTGTTACTTTACAATGGGAAATTTGTTGCAGTCACGGCTTTGCTATGGGAATTCACCGTTTGAGAATTTGACAGTCGAATTCTCACTTTAGTCAGTAACCCCCTTTGCTTCAATGGATTTACTGACTGTCTTGGAGAAAGCTAGTAAAATATCTTGAGGTCTCTTTTCATTGCAATCTTGATGTTAGTAAGAAGCAACTGTCCCTATGTCTTGTATTGCTGTTACCAGAAAACATTACTTTTGTGCATGTGTACCACCATTACCAACCAGGAAGACAGAGAGAGGACAGCCTAGTAAAGCCAGAACCACCAAAAAGGAGAAGACCTCACCTTGCTCCAGGACCAGTAGGTCTACTCTAAGTATTTATAAACACCTACTGTATCCTTAAGAAAAACAACTGTTATGCAGGCTAGGCCTATTATGCTCTTTAAATAGGCAGAAGATAAATATAGATTTTAGACTTACGTTTTTCAACAATCATAAATTTAAATTCAAGATCTAGAATTTTGTCCTCCAACTCTTTAACTTTTGCAGTTAGACTGGCATCTGTGGAGAAAAAAAATGCAGTAATTTAAGATAAAATCAGTTAAATTGCATGGGATTTGGTACTAGCTGCTCCAAATGATAATGGATTGATAAACTGGACCTGCAATAACTATGAGCTTCAGCTCCTCTGCTCCAAGTTTTCTTGTAAAAAACACATTCCTTTTCAGGTAACCCTTTAAAAATAATGAATAAACAACTTGCTTTATATTAAGGCCTGTGAAAATATACTCTAAACTGAGAATAAAGTCTTTTTCATTAATGACTATAAATAATAATATTAATACCTTCAATAATTACACCATGTCATATTGCTGGTGTCAAAGTCTTCATAGAAAATATTCAGTAAAGTCATTTTTTTCTATACACTGATTAGCAGTGTTCTATCACTAATTTAATTTAATCAGCATCAGACTGGCATGACTGGCCCCACAAGGAGGCCCTGTGAGACAGGAGACCCTCACCAGCTGGTGTAATATGATGTATGACCTTCTGCAAAGGAGGAAAATGTCTGGCCTGTTTGGCTGATTTGCAGGGAGCCGATTCAGGTCCACCAGGAATTTTCTCTGTGTACTGGCAGGCCAGTTTGACACTGAATTTAATTGAACATTATAGACAGAACAACTAATATGAGAAGCAGAGAACAGTCATGTAGTTATAGTCATTCACTTTTGAGAGTAACAATTACTTTATCATTATGACTATTGAAACTATTTTGGATAATCCAAGCCAATATTGAGACAAATTGTGGCAGCATTTGGATGATCTCCACCCTTTCCCTTTTGATTGATAAAATTTATAACTGTTCCGCTGATCTTAGTCATAGAAGTATAGAAGTGTTCAGGAATTATATAGGGTCTTTAGTTCCAGGCCCTGTTCCAGGCTGATCTATAGTCCCGGGGGGGGGGGGGGGGGGGGGGGG
>WMED01002273.1:0-24727 GCA_019650415.1 Pipa parva
ATTATGCATTTACAACACACATTACTTTTTATTAATCAAGCTGGACTGTTCCTTTAAAGTCTTGTTTTATTTATTTGTTATGTGGAACTATCTGCCACTTTATTTACACTTTCTGATTATGAAAGTTTTGCAGGGTATGGAATCTTCATCTAGTATTTGGCACATCCAGCTCATCAGTATGCTCTTGGTGACCTCAGTCTTTGCCAAGTCCTTGTATCACAAAGAAGCTCAAGGTCATCTAGACTCAGGGAGCCTTGGAGAAATTGACCATGAGTGCTGGGAGTCTTCATCACGCAAACTGGTTGAAATGAAAAAGCTTCGGGTGGCTGATACTATCCTGGGCCTTTGGGACTTCATGATCTACTTGAAAGCATCAGCTAATCCAAAGCATAATGCACTGTTTGAGGGGTTAGCACAGGACTTTTGGGATATATATGTGGATTGTGTGCTCTCAATATCTCATGGCATGGGCAGGAGAGAACTAATAAGCTCAAATTATTTTCCCTATCTACATAAACCATTTAAAGGTAATTTCATAAAAATCATGTTATTTACTTGATAATGGTTTGTCAAATACAGAAAGTGTTTATATATATAGCTTCAAAGTTGTGCTTTTTGTACCTGCTGCATTGAAAATTTTAATAAAGTAATGTAGTAATTTGGGTTGGAAAAAGACATGTGATTATCATGTCCAACCTTTCAAATAAATCCTACCAGGTTCCAGAGGAATGTGAAACTTCTTGAAATTTCCGCCAACTTGGATTTCAGGGGAGGGAAAATGTTCTCCCAGGTCCAAAATGGCAATAAGACATTCCCTGAATTTACAGCCCTATATATGCATTCCCATCAATGCCTTTCTATATAGGAGAACTAAAGTGTTAATTTATCTACAGTGAGGGAAACAGGGAAGTCTAATTATACTCTCGCCGGGAGGGGAATCCCTTTAATGCGCATGCTGATGTCCGCGTTCAGGACATCAGCATGCGCATGTCACTTGTTCCGAAGTGAGGCGAACACTACGCGCCTCACTTCGGAGCTTCCTGAATAACCCCCTAAGTCTTTTGTCCCCCTCATCTACTCCTTCTTTCTTCAGAGACTTTTCATTATAGAGGTTCCAGTTTCATGATCATACCGTGTTTCCCCAAAAATAAGACAGTGTCTCATATTAATTTTTGCTCCTAAAGACGCACTAAGTCTTATTTTTGGCACACGGTACTGGTACGGTATATTTCTCGTACTTTACTGCAGCTAGGTCTTATTTTCAGGGGAGGCCTTATATTTCTAAGATTGGAAAAAATTGCACTAGGTCTTATTTTTGGGGAAACAGGGTATGCAAGCATATGCCAGTATAAGGTCCCAGTACTGCCACTGTGCATGTGTGCACTGGGGAGGAAAGAGAGGAAGGAAGTGCTGCTGCATCACAATGCTGGAATCGGAAAAGTGAGGAACAACTGCAGCAAAATGGAGTAGGAAGCTGGGGACAAAATACAATGATCTTTCAGTAAATTTATATCCTCAGGCTTTCTTACCCCTTTTGTTTGTCTTTACAAGTTGCCATGTATGTGTCCAATCCTTTCTTATAACAATAAACTGTATCTACTAGGTCTGACTCTTTAGGGAGAGTATTTGGCAACCTTGCTATTTGTAATATATAATAACCCTTTGTACAATTGCCAGCAGAATTGTCTTTCTTCTTAGATAAAGGCATTCTCTGGGATTATTTTATATTATATAAACCCACTTTACGCCGTCCACTCCGACATTTCTGCCTGAGTTTTGATATTTTGCTTTGGCATTCAATAGTATAATCTATATCTAGATAGATCCATTTCTGGTCCCCAAAGGTAGAAAAAAAAGAGGTCTGCCTGTCTAGATCAGAGAGGTCAATGGAAATAAATAGATCATTTGTGTGTAATCTGTTACATTTTCAGCCATTTAATAATAAAGAACGGTATATCATGCTTCCTTATAAACTGTAGTTTTTAAACAGAATCTTTCCTTATTCTCATCAACTGAATGTGTCATTACTAGTTTGCATAATGTATGTGGAGATAAAGTACAATTGAGTTCAGTGTTTGCTGCCTTACAAAAATTGCAAATGGGAGAATGCATTGAACAATACTAACCTATCAACAAGGAGCAAATTTTATTGAAAATTTGTTTATTTGTGACTCGTTCCTGTGCCTGTTTGATGCCTTTATCTAAAAGAGAGAAAAAAAATACAGTTTTGAGAAATGAGTTGTGAACCATTTTTAAAAGAAAACTAAAGTTAGAAATAAAAAGGAGTCACCTTAAAACGATACCTTAGTCTATGCATGGAGGCGGACTTGACAGCGCTTAGGAGGGTACAGGAGCCAGCGCAAAGTCCTGAGTCGAATTGGCGGTCCAAAAGAGGGTATACGTCATCATGCTCATTGCGCCCCAATAAGAATGCTCCTCTTACTGGCAAAAAATAAGAAGTGCAATGAGCATGATGACTTGTACACTCTTTTGCATAAGGGGCGGAGCTTTTCAGTGGCTCCTGTACCCATGCAAATGCTGTCAAGTCTGCCTCAGTGCATTGCAATGACAGGACAGTTCAAGCTGTCATTGCCATGTTGCAGCTTAGGGGGTAATTCAGCAAGGTGCGAACTCACCTTGCAATGCTTCGATTCACCTCGCCAAAATGGTTACGTGCTGGCTTCTCTCCTATACACGCACATCAGCGAACGCTTTAAAGGTATTCCAGTCGGAAGACATCCAAAAAAGACGAACCACAAAATTCAAGATATTTTGATTTTAATGACCCCCCAGTTATACCTCCCCGCCCTACCTATCCTTATCCCACCCCGATGCCTAAAAACCAACTGTTCTGGTTCCCCCTTCCCACTTACCCATCCTACCCTTCCCCAGTTAAATTGGAAAACTACAGAAGAGATGTTTCCATTTAACCATAAATAAGAACTATGCACAATATAAAAGAGACAGAATTGTCTTGTTAAGAAGTTTATTAACTCAACCCAACAAATGTTATCTGTGTTATGTGCCAAAATTTGCCAATGGTTATTGAATAACAATTCAAAAATGTACAGTTTTCTTTTCTCTTCTTAATAAATAAAATATTAAATTAAAAAAAAAAAAGGTATTTTAGTCTCGCAAGGCGACTCGAGTGGTCACGAGATGACTGGAATACCTTTATTTTTTATTTATAACTTTAATTCTCATTTACTTTGATTGATCTCTACATTAATATCTCCTTAAATGTGGTCTGATCTTCACATAGATCAGTATAATAAATACACATGACTTTACTTTACATAATCAAAAACATACTATATAGATTAATTGAAGTCCAACTAAAACTGGCCCGTGCCTGTCTGTCTGTCTATATGTGTGTGACTGCATAGGGAAACTAGATTGTAAGCTCCGTGGGGCAGGATTAGAAGTGAATGATGGATCTGTATAAAAGCATTGCAGAAGATGTCAGTGTTAGATCAATAAATACAATAAAATACAAAAGCTACGTGCTGGTCCAAAACCATTTACTCAAAACACACTTTTCCTTACATTTTAGTAACAGCATTATTGAGGCATGTATTCACAAAATGACTTTTCTACAAACTAAATAAATGATTTGATATCGAAAGTGAATTTTTCCAGAATAGCTTTAGATGTTATTCATATAAAATATTTGTTTATTTCTGTACAATTATAGATTGAAAGGAATCTATACATATACAGTATATATACAGTATATAACACCCTAGTGGAAAATGTAACCTGTAGACATATGGGAGTATCTTTAAGTGCACTTAGTGTAATCACAATGTGATTTCATTCACAGCAGTGAGTAAAGACGCGCAGCCGAATATGTGCGGTCACATATGTTATGTTGTTTAGTTGGAGGATTTCTTTGATTTCAGAAGGCAAGCAAGAGACACGAAAGCTGAAATGAAACAGAACTCTTACATAGTAATAATTATACAGGTTCCATATGTCAGGCCTGTTTACACTCTAGTCACATGTCTGTCTTCCCTGATTAGCAGCCAAGCTTAGAAATGACTTAGAGATCATGTCTGATTTTTTTTTTTCTTTTACTTAGAAAACACATTAAATCAAAAGTGACCCGTATTAACTCACATTTCAGCACAGGTCAACTGATGATGTAATAAAGGCATCTAACAATTATTCTGTAGAAACACCTCTATTATCTTATATTAAGCTTTAGATACTTTTTAAAATCATTGAGAAATGTGCCAGTAAGGGAATTATGAAAATGTACAAATCTGCAGCAGTCCAGAAGCTGTGGGCAATATCATTGTTTCATCACATAATGATTCCAGTTAAGGAACAGTTTAGGGCACAGACCCAAATGTAGGGAAAACCCTACCTTGCTCATTGTATTTGGAGGTCAAAAGACAGGGAAGGCAAACAATCAGCAACATTAGGAACGGGAGTCAGAGACACGGGCCATACGAGAAAAGTAAAATAAGTGCAAATAAACAGAAAGTGATCAGAATACTGCAGGCTGATGCTGCCCTAGGCACCCCCTCTTCCCCCTTCAGTCAGTGCGTTGCTGAAGAGAGTGGGAGCAAAGCTAAAGGTGCCACCCTAGGCACAAAAAGCACCCTTTTTATTTCTCTCATAGATTTATGCAGTCAAATGTACAGATGCCACCAGGTTATGTCATCTAATTCTAGCCAACGCCGTCTTGTGAAAACTGACATTCTCCTTCACTCAAATTCCTTTGAGATACAGCGAGTACAGAAAGTATTCTGACCCCTTTACATGTTTCATTCTTTGTTTCATTGCAGCCATTTGGTAAGATCAAAAAAGTTCTTTTTTTTTTTTTGCTCATTAATGTACACTCTGCACCCCATCTTGAGAGAAAAAAAAACAGAAATATAGATATTTTTGCAAATTTATTAAGCAAGAAAAACTGAAGTATCACATATTCACTCATATTTAAGTCACATGCTGTCCATTTCCTTCTGACCCTCCTTGAGATGGTTCTACTCCTTCATTGGAGTCCAGCTGTGTTTAATTAAATTGTTTGGACTTGATTAGGAAAGACACACACCTGTCTATATAAGGCCTCACAGCTCACAGCACATGTCACAGCACATGAGAATAATGAAGTCTAAGGAGCTGCCCAAGATGCCCGGAGACAGAATTGTGGCAAAAATGATCAAAAGGAAATAGACCGCGTGTGAGTTAAATACGAGTGTCACAACAAAGGATCTGAATACTTCTAACCATGTGATAAGTCAGTTTTTCTTGTTTAATAAATTAGCAAAAATATCTACATTTCTGTTTTTTTCTCTCAAGATGGGGGGTGCAGAGTGTACATTAATGAGCAAAAAAAAAAAAAAACTTAAAAAACCCTTACAGGGGTTATTCTCTAAAGTCTGAACTTGACTGTCGAATTCTTAAACAGCGGATTCCCACAGCAAATCCGTAACTGCGACAATTTTAAAGTTGCGGCTGTGACAATATTTTTATAGTATAGTCGCGCCAGTATCGATATTTCATTATAAAAATGCGACTGCAACAGTAGAAGTCTATTGCGACTGTCTTTAGCTGGTGAATTCATACCTTTACGTGACAATTTGGACTTTAGCCAATAACCGCCCCTTAATCTCTGGAATAAAGAATACTTCAATTCAGCCTTGCAGGGGAAATATTACTGACTGATTTTAAAAAGAAACACCTTTATTTGATAGCAAGAAAGATTCATTAACATCTCACTTTCCCAGTCTCTCTGCTTGAATAGAAAAGAGGATCCTACTTCCACACATCCGCTGTAGTTTCAAAATGTCACTGATTAGAATGCATCCGCCCATATGTATGTATAAATATATATATATAAATTGAAGAAGAAAAGCAGTGCAGACAGATATGTAGTAGTGCATGATGATGCACTATATAAATAGCACAGTAGTTATATTACATATTTGTTTTCTTTGCTTGAATACCCTTACAATAAATAACACCTTCCTGCACTAGTAGTAATACCTTTACTCTATTTTAATGGATATCCATGTTTCTTCTGTACCATCCCAGGAATTAAAAAAACATTATTTGCACATTTTATTAATGTCCCCTGAAATGAGCCTCTTTTTCTAAGGTAGTTTCTATGGCAACTTTTATGAAAATGTTAGAAAATTTTATGTAGAACTTTAGCTTTCCATCCTCTTAATTCACATTATGGCATTCACTAAAACGGTTAGATCCTCTGTCTTTAGATACTGCTCAGAACTGTACTCTATATTCTAAGTGTAGTCTAACCAAGTATTTATAAATAAGTAGAATCATGCATGCTTTCCTTTCATCTATTCCCCTTTTACATGCTAATGCTTATAATACACCATCCCATCTGAACCAGAGAGGCCATTACACTAGGTAACTAAAGTTATCTAGCTTTTAGTAAAACTCTTTGAAGCCTTTTGACATTTAAGGCGCTTCATTCCATTGCCCTTCCCTACATTTCCTAACTTGTATGCCAGTACATCAACTGTGCTCCTCCCAAAGCAACCAGCTTTGTGTGCCACACACCACTACTGCCCTTTCTTGTCTTAAACCCTTTTCTTTGTTTGCCCCTCACATCTGGAATTCTATACCCCTTTATCTTCGCCAGGAACATTCCCTCCGCACTTTTAAAAACAAACTGAAGTCCTATCTTTTGGACCACTATCACTGATTTATATATATATACTGTATATATATATATATATATATATATATATATAATTTTATCTTTATTTATTTATTTATGCTTAATATTTGTATTTATTGACCTGTATTTCAGTGCATTGTTACAGCTCTTATTACCTTTCTATTTATGTATGTAAGTCTTCCTCCCATTTAGATTGTAAGCTCTACCGGGCATGGACCTCCATCCTCTTGTGTCAACAACAACCTGGCACTTAAAGTGTTGTATCCTTGTGATATTATACTTGTATTATATAATGCACTTTTCCCATGTCTATATTATATTTGTATTGCTGAATTGTACAGTGCTGCTTACATTTTATAAATAAAATTATACATACAAGTCGTTAACTGCATGTCACTCTTTTTTATCATTTTTACCAGTTTGATCATGCACTATTTGGGATGCGACATCTCAATTAATGCAAAATGTTTAACATTTTGTTGTAATAAAACAAATAACAATAAATCTCTTTTATTTTGAAATATATTATATTACATTATGATGGAAATTGCTAAAAAGCATAGTATAAACTACAAATGAAATATAGCTGTCTCCTGAACAACAGTTAGTTCTATCTTGAATTCAAAGTTTATTGGTTCTTACATTACACATTAAAGTTCCACAGATTCAATAATGCTTTTGCAAAAAACTAACAATGTAAAGCTTTATTACTAATGTAGTTCAACTGGAACTTGAGAGTGTTTCTAACATTTTGACATTTTTCGTTTTCTGTAGAGCTCCACCACGGATGGGAACTCTTTTTGTAGCCATATCTGTGTCAGCTAAAGGCCCCCCGGTTATTCGAGATGGGGTGCTTTCCACAGTCACTACATTTCCACAAGTAACCTGAAAGCAAAACATAACTATATTAGTAGGATGTTTTTTTGTTTTTGTAAAAACTGCAATGCCGTTCAGATTATTAGTTAGAGAACCCCCTCTTTACTGCCTTCATCTTCCCCTTCCTCTTTCTTTCTTTAAATGGTTGCAACTCCTTTTAAATTCTTACAAACCGTGTGTAGTAACAGCCTGCAAGGCTAATCCCATTAAACAGGAGTCTCATGTTGCTATCTGTATAGGACCACATAAAAATTTTGATACTGCTCCACCATCAGTTGCAGACCCACTTAACATTAATTAGTTCTTTTAATTTGTGTATATTTAACATATTTATATCTTTCTCTACAGCTCAAACCCTGCCAGAATGCTTTAGTTCACATAAATGCTACAAGCTATACAATGAATGTATTTGTATAGATTATCTTAATTAAAGGTTACTAGACAAACATTTGTGCTGAACTCCTCAATCTCTCTCTTAGGAAAATGTATAAAAAAGATACTGAATAAACATTTTCACTGAAACCAGAACACACTGGCCTGGAAAGATATAATATGCCAAAAAAAAAATGTTCTTACTGTTGTATTGAGACGGGACATTTGAGTAGAATGGTAGGTTGAGTTACTGGATCTTGCTTTAGGCCTTGATGATTCAATTGATTTTTCCTGAAGTCGTTTAGCTTTCTATAATACAGTTATTATTGTTTATCATTTGTATAAAGAGGACAAATAATTTATGCAGTGTTTTTCAAAGATAGGCCACAGAAGAATAATTAAATACAATTTTATAATAAAGTTCACATAGGAAACAAGGATGTAGAGGTTTGACAGCTTACAATATAAAGGGGTAGGAAAAAAAGGTTATATTGTGTCTGTTTAGATATATACGGTTCATAGCAAGTAACAGTAATACAGCAATAATAGAACTGCAAAAGGCAGCAAGTCACAGCAGTCTTGTAAGGATTAAAACTTACCCGCTCGGTCCGCTCCAGCGTCGGGCATCGTGGCGCCGCGGGTCTTCCGGGTTGCGGCCGCCGCGCATGCGCACTGATGTCATAGTGCCCACGTCGCGGCGGCGCGCATTTTTAAAACGCTAGGCGCGATCAGCTGACAGGCTCCCTGGCTATATAAGGGAGCCTGTCAGAGTGGTATGGCGCCTGATTATAGATTTCCCTACCTAGGTTATTCCTGTTCCAGTCTATGTTACTGTATCCTGCCTTGCTACAGTATCCTGCCTAGTTTCTGTATCCTGCCTTGTGACTGCCATCTGTATCCTGCCTTGCTACAGTCATCTGTATCCTGCCTTGCTACAGCCATTGCTTCAGTTCTGCTTGCCTGGTCCCCCTGCTTGTTTGGCTCATCTTGGAAAGAGTTCCGTGGTCTTGTTCTAGCATTTAGTCCTAGGGGCCGCGACTTGGGTTGCCTCCGCAGCGAAGTCCTAACCTCCTTGCGGGGGCTCTAGGCGAATACCGGGGGTTCCTTAGATTCCGCGCCCTAGCGTCTATTTGCTTTTTCAGGATTACGGCTGCTAGAGATATTGTGTAGCGTGAAAAGTATGAAGGTGCTAAAATCAAACCTTGCAGCACCGCCACAAATGAAATATAAAGTGGATTCTGAAATGTAAATCTAAAGATATCCATAATTTAAAGCTATATACTAGTTTAAACTAGGCAATATAAGTATATCTGTGGTCAATAGCGTGAAGGATAAAAAGAACAAGGAGATGATCAACAGTTTTAAAGGCTGGAAAACGATCAATTAAAAGAAATAAAAAAAAAAAGGTAACCCTCAGATTTGGCTTCATGTAACCCTTTTTGGTGAAGGTCAATTTAGAAGACTAAGCCAGACTAGGGAATGTTTCACTGTAGCAGGAGCTGATCTGTAAACTAAGACAATTTTAGATATGTCTCCCCATTGAATTGGAGGCTAAGGAAGAAACCAGGTTGTAGATGTCAGGAAAGCAAAGATCACATGAAAATAAGAAATGAGAGTGCTTGTCTAAATGAGGATGAAACAGAAGAGGATGAAACAAATAAAAGATTGTTGGGAATTATACGTATGAGTGGACGATTAAGTAGCTGGTAATGAGGTTTTGACAAGGTTTAGTTTGACTAGCATTTTCAAAAAAACAATTAAAAGAAATACCAAATGAAAAAATTCAAAGGCTAGATGAAAGTTATCAATGCATCTCACCACCTAGGGCAGGATGTTTTCTGAAAGGAAGGAATTTAGCTAAAAAAGGGTGGGGTTTAGTGATAACATGTCAAGGTTGAAACAGACCTGACAATGGCAAAGTTTCAGTTCTGGAAGTTTCAACATGGGCTCTGTAGCTTCCATTACAACTTTGAGAAATAATATTTTGCTAAATATGAACTGCATATCTTCTTGGGAAACTAGGCAGGTTTGCATCGAAAATAATGTACAGGCAAAATAATTATTACCTTTAATGCTTCATAGTTTGATGTACGTGCAAGAAAATTATCCCACGATTTCATAACCATTTCACGTTGCTTGTGATTTGATTTTATCTAGGTATAAACAAAATAAAATACATCATATAAGCCTACACAGAATCAAAACAGCGATAATAAACAATGGCTATATTTAAATACCATTTCCAAATAAAAGGGATATGCAAAGGCTTGGTACTAGTCAAACCACCCAATCAGATTAATGTTATAAGAATGCTGGGATTGGTAGTTCTGCGACAGCTTTTGTGCCTTATTGATAAAGTTAAATAAAAAACGAAGATAAAGATAAATACAGACAAAGTAAAAAAAAATTCATAAATGTAACTACCAAGATAATATTTCTACAAGTTTTGTATTTAAATAACTGCCAAGCTAATCCAAATTTTAATCTGTATTGTTTTTTTTAATTATTATATAAATTCATTAATACATTATATTTATTATTCTTTTTAATGGAACACTCTGGGCAAAATTGAAAAAAAAAAACACATTTGCTAATTTATGCTAATTACAGTGATACCTCGGTTCTCAACCACAATTCGTTCTGGAAGTGCGGTTGAGAACCAAATCAATGTATCCCATAAGAAATCCGATCGCAGATTGACTTGTATTGATACTGCAGGCGAGGCAATGGCTCATCTCGGGTGTTCGAGTTCCAAATATTTGTTCAGATTCCAAGACAAAATTTTCTCGAATTTCGTGGTAGAAACCCGATTAGTTCGAAATTCAAGTTGTTTGAAAACCGAGGTACCACTGTACTAACTTTTAGTAAATGTGTTTTTTTTTTAAATTTTGGCCAAAAAGTTCACTTTCTTTCCTGTAAGGAAGTGCTGTCCAGCACTTCCGTGTTGCAGCCGCTCTCCCTGTGAAACCCTGCTTCTGCATTTCCTAATAGTCACATTTAAGAACGTGATGTCATCCAGGAAGGGCGCATTGTTGACGTCCCATGTGACTATTAGGAAGTGCCGATACGGGGCTTCACAGGGAGAGCAGCTGCAGAGAAAAGTGCAATTCAGAAGGACTGCCTTAACCGGATGCCGTAGAGTCACCGGTAGAGAAAGAAGATGGAGTCTGCAACAAGGAAGTGCTGGACAACAATTCTTTACAGCTAAGAACGTGTGCTTTTTGGTGAAAATTGAAAAACAAATGCATTCACTAAAAGTTAGTAATTAGCATAAATTAGCAAATGTGTTTTTTTCAATCTTGGCTGCAGTGTTCCTTTAAAAGCGCACTTTAATAATCAATAAATGGGTACTTGGATGTTGTAGCTATAACTGGATACTCGGTTGTATTTTGGAAGGATATTTTTATCACCTCAACCACTCAGGTGGATGATTACGGTATTGTAGGTATTGCAATGGATTTTCTGTAAGTAAATGTATTCATGTTTTAAGTTTTCAAAGTGAGTGATGGGCAACAGGTTACTTAGGGCTGTCAGAATGAACCTTCTGTTGCCACCCAAATAGTAAAATGCCACAATCACATGACCTACACACCGAAGTAGGTGCAAATGACACAGCTTTTCTATACAAATGGATTTGATCTTCCTTCATCATCTTTTTAAATGTACGGTACATCCTTTACATTGACATTTTTTTTTCCTTCAGACCCTATTTTGGTTGCTCAGTAAAAACAAAGTTGGTTTGACCCACTTTCAGTGTTGAACCTGTAAAATCACTAAAAAAACTAGAACGCAACTTAAGCCAACTTGAGCCATTTCTGAATCTACCTCTGCGTATTTTTGCTGTTCTTCCTGAAGTTCCGTTTGCTGATGGTTTTCAATCATTTCTGTTTGGTGGCAGGCAACCAGTTTGCTAATATTTTCTGATGATTTTAGAATAACATCCAAGGCTTCTTGATCAGATGTAACAGGGATTATATTTTCTGCTTTCAGCTCATCATTTATTTCGCTCCATATTTCTCCAACCTTTAACAGAATCCAAAGCCACAAACAGGAATATATTTGATTTCAAAGCATGATGTATACTTCCTACAAGCATTGCTCTGTCATTAGAAGCTCAGTTCTAGAGTAGTAGATAACCAAAATGACTAACATCCAGTCCTAACATTGTGCCACTACAGCTATATTAGATGAAAGTAAAGTGACATGCGTTCTTGGGGAGATGATTATTAAGACCATTTAAACCTTTTTGAATAGTTTTGCCCTGTTTTACCATTAATTTAATTTTCACTGCACTTTTTCGATTCTGCTGATTTATATAGGGTTGATTCAAGATTTTGCCCTAAAACAAATCATTATCAATATATCAATCAGTTGACAGCGGCATATTTTGCAGTTTTGTTTTTTTTTTAAATTAGGTTCACATTCCATTACAGAGTGACATCAACATCAATATCCTTTTTCCATGGTTCAGTCTGTGGGGGTTATTCACTAAAGTCCGAACTGTTGCGTACAGGTGTGAATTCGCCTGAAAAAGACAGTCACAATAGGCTGCTGCTGTCACGTCTTTATAACGAGAATATTGTTGCAGTCGCAACTTTATTATTTGAAAATTATCGCAAT
The DNA here is from genome assembly GCA_019650415.1 of Pipa parva. Taxonomy (NCBI): domain Eukaryota; kingdom Metazoa; phylum Chordata; class Amphibia; order Anura; family Pipidae; genus Pipa; species Pipa parva. Next base: position 12,524 of record WMED01002273.1, read on the forward strand.
TTTAACATTAAAAAATTGTTGAGACTTTACAATGGGGAAATTGTAGCAGATTTGCTATGGGAATCCGCTGTTTGTGAATTCGACAGTCGAATTCGCACCTTAGTAAATAACCCCTGTGGCTAAGTGTCAGGACCCACTCCATAGGAAATAATGGTTTATGCCAGCCTCAGGCAGGTAAACTTTGGCGTATATGAACATATTAAACTAAAACTTACTTTGAAATCAAGATATCTACTGATTATACTCAGTGTAATATAATCCAAAGCAGATAACCCAGGGAGGTTTTCATAACCTAAAAAAGAAAGGTCCTTTAAATGAAGTGCTGCTTCAGATATGGAATTCCAAATATACTTAACAATACAAAGTGTAATTAATTACTGTAAAAAAAAACACAATGCAATCTTATTTAAAAACAATTTATACTGTATTTGCAATTAGCAAGCCCGCTGTTAATCATCAATGTACAAATGAATGGAATAGAATATATATTTTCCTATACATGTGTGTGATAAATAGTTACCTTTGCCAAAATGTAATTATTTGCAATTATGTTAGCTACTTTTTAGTTGTCCCATGCTTTGGGACCCTTAAGAGCGTTCAAAGTACCCATTTTACTATTTGTCTTGATAAAACAATGTATAGCTACTAAAATAACATGGACACAGAAAGTAAAAAATGTTTAATCTCAGCTTAAAGAATACTTACCCAATTTACAAAAAACAGAATAAATTTTGGCTCGGTTGTTTTCAGACACTTCCATGACTGCAATGCTGGAGCAGTTAGCAGGCAGTGGGGTTACACCCTGATCTTCCTGGAGCTGTCCAACTAAAGGCATCTGTGTATCTTGTCATTAAAAGTCAACAGAGCATGTGTTAGATGTTAAAGACACTCTGCTACTGACATTTTGGAGAGGCGGGACTACCTTCTATACAAATTTGTTTCTATTTAACCAGAATAGTTACATTGGCAAATAACTGGCAGTGGTTTTAATGTCTCTTTAGTAATAATCATGCTTTAAAGGAGAACTAAAGCAAAAAAAAAAAATAAATAAATAAAAAGCAGCTTTAAAATACTTACCTTATATAGAGCAAATTCATTACAGTCACAGCGTGAGCTGTGTTGTAATTAGCTGGCACATGATGATTCTTCACAGTGCTGGCTGACTGAGAAGCCAGCACTGCAGCTCCTCCCGACTTCCTTCACTGGCTTCATACATCATCATGCTCATTGCGGGGAACTTTCTCATTGGTCCCTGAAATGAACATGATGATGCTTAAGGCATTTGGCACCGATGGTGAAGCAAGTCGGGAGGAGCTACGGCGCTGGCTTCTCAGTCAGCCAGCGCTGTGAAGAATCATTGTGTACTGGCTAATTAGTAATTATCAGTAATATATATATATATATATATATATATATATATATATATATATACGCTATATCAGTAATTTATTTTTCCTTGTGCTTGCTTACAGGTTAATAACAGCAGAATTCACAAAGACAACATTTCAGTAAAGTGAAAATAATTCGTTATGATTGCCTTTAATAAAGACCATCCCTACCAATTATTCGTCCATATTCGTCCCGCTGCACTCTGAGTTCTACTTCTTCTTGTTTCCACATCTCTATCAGAAGTTTTGCTGCCGTCTCATTTTTCTGTCCCCTCCAGGCTGAAATGTGGGACAGGCTCTTGGGGTTGTCACATAATTCTACTAATATTCCAAGCACAAGATTGTTCATACTCTTGGAATTAAGCTGCAGAGGAAAACAAACACTCTCATTAATGCTTAGATTTATATTTTGATGTGGTGTGATTTGACATATTCACTTATTTCAAGTGTCCATTTGTTTCTATGAGAATCCACCTACTTGAACATTAGTCTTTTAGACTAAATTTACATAATATAATTGAAGCAGTGAAAAACAAACAAATCTAGATATAAGGAACTTATTACTTGAACAGTATTTATTATATAAATGTATGGTTTATGGAATGTCTATGTACATGTGTAGAAAATCAGCCCAGATCATTTAATAACAGTAAGATTTGTGCTTGATAATTAGATATTGCATGAAGGACAGTTTGACAGAAAGAAGGAAAATCTGTATTTATATGCAATGAATGCTTAGGAATTAATACATTTCTAGCAAGTTTTAGCAACATTCATCGAAAGCGAGCAGAAATCATGGACTGTGCCAGGGTCACCCTGATGTACTAAGCATTTCTGGCACTGGAAAGGCATCTAGTTATGTTATATGTATTTATAATCAAATACAGTAGAAGTAATTGTTTATTACTAAATCATATTATGTTATGAGACAACCCTAATAAATAATGATCATTGGGTACAATAAACTATACATTGAAGCAGAATGACTGTGCTAAAGTTAATAACCAGAGATGATTTGGGGCTAGGAACAGAGACAATTCAAGAAACATAAAAGTTCTGGAGCTAAAGACCAAGTTAAAATTGACAAAGAGATGTAATCATAGGTTTAGACTAAGTTAATGCGTTATGACAGGGATCTCAAACTCAATTCACCCGGGGGCCGCTGGAGATAGAGTCTGGGTGAGGCTGGGCCGCATCAGATTTTCCACAAGAAAACAACAGATTAAAAACAAAACATGGCCCTGCGGGGCAATCAACAGCTTTGTGGGGCAATATGCAGCTCTGCTGGGTGATTTGCATCTGCAAATCACCCAGTGATTTACCCAGTACCTTTGTGGGTAAATACGCGGGTCAGCTGGGCAATGTGCAGCTCTGGGGGGCAATATGCAGCTCTGCAGGATAATGTGTAGCTTTATGGGCTACTGGCGCATTTGTGACGTTTTTTTAAAATTATAATTGGGGGTAAATTTTATGACTGGGGGGCTATCTGGGGACACTGGTGAGTGTGCGGCTATTGAGGGGGGTTGTGGGGTAATTGGGGTTCAATTTATAATTTTTCATTGGTGGCCATGGGGGGGGGGATTGGGGGGGTCAGGGGTGGCTGTGGGGGGGTCAGGGGTGGCTGTGGGGGGGTCGGTGGGGGTAGTCTTATTTACCCCCTAGGCAAAGTTTGGCAGTGCATGCTGTTGTTGCTGCAGCTGCAGCTGGCAGCACTAAACAGGGGAAGGAACCTGGAAGCGCTGATCACATGCGCTCCCGGGTTCCCATTGGCTCCTGTGACCGATCGGGTCACAGGAGCCCTCCCCAAACCACGGAGGGAGTCAGCCAGGACTCCCTCTGTGTTGGATCATTCATAATCAGGACCCATTTGATTGGGTTAAACTTTGATATTGAGGTGGGGGCAGTTGACCCGCGGGACACAAGTTTGAGACCCCTGGGTTATGAGCTGAAGCCTTTAACTGGACCATGAACGCTTGCAATGAAAACCTGTAGTTTTACGTAGTAAGCGGTAACCTGTATTTTTGTCGTTTACTGATTTACCGATAGGATTCAGTTTGCATCAAAGTAGTGGAATTAAGTGCACAATTGTTTGTTCTATATAGTAGCATTAACTCTTTGTTGAATAGTCCCAAAAACATGAAATAACATGTGATATATACAGATAAAAAAAACTAGACTCACAGCAAGTAAATCCAAAATGATAAACATGCCTTCCTTTTCCAGAAAATAATCCTCAGATGAGAAACACCCAATTACACAGCACCTGAAATCAAACAAATACAGTGATGAAGATGAGGAAGGATTTTCAGACATGTTATTTATATATGCGGCATAGCAATGTTACATTTTCATTTATTGTGATAATAAATTACAGGAGGCGTTGTGCTTTGCTGACAGATGCAGAAATCTGAATCACTATTTAAAAGTTAAGGAAACCCAGAAAACCATTTTATGCATTCCTTTCTGGATTCCTTTTCTCCAGTACTCAATTTTCCTACTTACACTTTTCCCTTCTATTGCTTGTATTTTCCCTCCATCTCTATTTCACTATTTATATTTGTCCTCAGTTTTCTATTTATTGTTTCTCCTCAACAGGTCGATGACTTGGTGAAGCAAAAGATACACATACTTTGGGCACCAAATGAATTTCAGAAGAGGTTCTAAGTCCTTAATGCCATCCAGGCTGCCAGTGCTTTATTTTGCTACTCTGGGGCCTGCCACTTGGAAGCCAGAGTTCTCTGTTTCAGTACTGAAACTGGAAACTCCAGCGCTGCAGAAACCAAAGGCTTAGAGCTGCCACCCTTGTTCTTTGACCCAATGCAGCTATCATACAGATACACACTTCGGAACAAGGAGGATCAGGCAGACAACTAGGTATAGCAATTTGTAAAATATATTTACATTTTTTTTTTCCAGAATAAGAATAAATAAATAAGGTGCTGTGCCTGTCAATCTTATCTAGATGAAATCTTAAGCAAATTTAGGGAGAGGGATGATTTGATAATTACAACCACCTTAACTACGTATATAGATGTATCTGTACAAAACTTTTTATTAAGCTGACATGTTGCAATTGGTGCCATAAAAGTTGGGTAACCATCATATGATTTGAGCAAGCTCAGTAGCAGTTTTACATCATAAAACTGCAACTGCTCTTGCTTAATTAGATGAAACACGCTGGAACATGAAGTGAAGAGGATTTCAGCGCTTGTCAAGAGCAGTAAAAAAAAAAACAGCAAGCTAGTGAGAGCAGGAGTCAATGCTGGAGCATAAAAGACCTACCATATTTTCCCCCCTTAAGTTAAGAATCACCCCCAGAAAGAATGGGTCTTTAGTACTCCTTTAAATGCTTTTGTTTTAATTTGGTCAATCCTAGAGAAGGGACAGGTTCGAAGAAATAGTGCAGTACTTACCAAACACTATCCAAAGTACAAAATATAAGTTTATTGTGTCCTAGCCCACTATAATACTTTGAGGGATCCATCTTCAGAAGTTGAAGAAGCACATCTACACCTTCTGACCCAAATAAATCCTGTGTTGTGAAAAAAAAGTGATTCATAAATCAGCTTTAAAATGATGCATAATTATACTGAACAGTCTGATTGAAGAATGACATTCACATCAATAACTTAAAAAAATGCAATTTAATTTTACAGTTTGAGAGCATTGACAGCAAAGCAGAACAGGAGTATCCAAAAATATATTACAATTAGCCACACCCTTACTAAACCATTTGCACTGATGTGGGAATACCATGAAAACTAGCACAATTGTTGAGGACAGGGCAGATCTGTGAAGCTACATGTTATATTATAGTAACATACCGTATTTTTCACTCTATAAGACACACCTGCTGATAAGATGCACCTAGATTTTAGAGGAGGAAAATAGAAAAAAAATATTTTGTTGTGTTTTACCTTTTTTTTTCTTTTTTTTAAACTTTACTGTTCACCTCTTCTCTCTTCATCCACATGTACCGGTATACAAGGTGTAAAACTACAATTCCCGTCATGCCTGCACTAAAAAAGCTGGTCAGGCATGATGGGAAGTGTAGTTGGACGGCAAGCGCCGTACAGCGCATGCGCCGGCGCCGTACTGCGCATGCGCCGGCACCATACGTGACACGGCACTTGCGTCACATCCCCCCTCCTCTCCATTCAGTCAGCCCGCAACGGACCAGAGAAGAGGAGAGGCAGCGACAGAGGTGGCGCTCTCCAGATGAAGACCTCCCAGGCGACAGAGGCTGTCCGGGACTCTTTTGGTGAGTACCGTATAGCGCCGCCCCCCCCCCTCCCTGCCTGCATCTTCGCTCCATAAGACACGGCTGATTTTTCATCCTACTTTGGGAGGAAAAAAACTGCGTCTTATAGAGCGAAAAATACGATAGTTTATAAGGCTGAAAAAAGACACAAGTCCATCCAGTTCAGCCTATTTTCCTGCAATGTTGATTCAGAGGAAGGCAAAAATCCATGAGGCAAGAACCAATTATCCTCATATTAGGGAAAAAATTCCTTCCTGACTTCAAATATGGCAATCAGAATAATTCCCTGGATCAAGATCCCACCTCCAGTTATCCATTACCCATAACTTGTAATGTTCTTATACTGAAGGATCAGAATAATTCTGTGGATCAAGATCTCACCTCCAGTTATCCAGTACCCATAACTTGTAATGTTCTTACACTGAAGGATCAGAATAATTCCTTGGATCAAGATCCCACCTTCAGTTATCTATTACCCATAACTTGTAATGTTCTTATACTAAAGGAAAGCATTCAAATCCCTTTTGAACTCTTTAATGGAATCGACCATGACAACTTCTTCAGGCAGATAGTTCTATAACCTCACTGCTCTTACAGTAAAGAACCCCCTGCTATGCTGGTGTAGAAACTTTCTTTCCTGTATACAGTATGTAGAGGATGCCCCCTTGTTATACTTACAATTATTGGCGTAAATAGATTGTGGGAGAGAGCTCTATACTGATCCAATATATTTATACATGGTTATTAAGTCACCTCTTAAATCTTCTTTTTGTAGACTAAATAATCCCAATTGTGATAATTTTTTTTTGGTTCTCTAGTTTGCCCTTTTTTTTTATTACTTTAGTAGCCCACCTTTGAACCCGGCTCAATTTCAACTACATCTTTCTTGTGCACTGGTGCCCAAAACTGCACACAGTATTCCATGTGTGGTCTGACCAGTGAATTGTAAAGAGGTATAATTATGTTCTGGTCATGTGCATCTATTCCCCTTTTGATGCACCCCATGATTCTATTTGCTTTGCCAGCTGCCGCTTGGCTCTGGTTGCTACAGTTAAGTTTATTGTCAACTAAAATTCCCAATTCATTTTCCATGTCTGTTTTTCTCAATATTTTCCCATTCAGAAAATAATCTTGACTTGCATTTTCCCTTCCCATATGCATAACCTTACATTTATAAGTGTTAAACCACATTTTCCACTTTTCTGCCCAAGTCTGCAATGTATCTAGATTCATCTGTAATAAAATTCTATCCTCCTTTGTATTAACAACTTTACACAGTTTAGTATCATCTGCAAAAAATGAAATCTTACTATGTAATCCCTCAGCAAAGTCATTTATAAATATATTGAAGAGAAGAGGGCCCAAAACTGACTCCTGGGGTACCCCACAATTAACAGTAACCCAATGTGAGTATGTACCATTTAAACTAGCCTATGTTTCATACCACTTTGGTAATTTATCTCCCTAATCTCCCTGCTGCCTCTTTGGTGTGGCTCTTGGTACAGGTAAAATTACTGAAAATACTACATTTGAGGTCCTTTTTCTAAGTTTACCACATAATTCCCTGAAGTCATTTTTAAGGACCTCCACCTACCTCTAACTTTGTCAGTGCCTAAGTGAGCCTGACCGCTGGATCCTTGCCGGTGTTTCCCAGTACTCACAATCATAGAAAGGAAGAAACCACACAAACGCAGCTGTGCTGCAACCCTTACTGGATAAAAGTGAAAACACTACGGGGGTTATTCACTAATGTGGAACATTCGACAGTCGAATTTGCAAACAGCAGATTCCCATAGCAAATCCGTGACAATTTACCTATTGTAAAGTCACGACAATTTTTTAAGGTTAATATTGAGACAATTTTCCCATAATAAAGTCGTGACTGCGACAATATTCTCATTATAAAAACGCGACTGCAACAGTAGCAGCCTATTGCAACTGTCTTTATCTGGTGAATTCACACCTATACGTAACAATTTGGACTTTAGTGAATAACTCCCAACATGTTTTGGGCATTCTCCAATGAAGCAACCTTCACTTCATTACTCATCTCAGACCCAGGGAGAACCTGTATATTACAGAACAGTCCTTCCCAATAATCTGTCAACTCGATTTACAATGTGTTGATCTCAAGAGCCAGGAAGGCAACACACTGTCTGGTCTTTGTGATAGATTGCCCTATCTATTCCCCTAATAATTAAATCCCCCAAAACTAGCATCTGCATTGCCTGCCTTGATCTCCTGTCCCTGGCTTTCAGAGGAAGTGCCTTCCTGCAGCGGTGCCACCCCTGAACTGACATCAACAAGTTTGCAAACTTGTTGGGGTGTGCCAGATCAGGACTAGTCTCCCTTACACTTTTTCCTCTGCCCCACCTTCTAAGTGTTAACCAGCTAGATGCCTCATTAAAGCGCATTAAAGGGATTCCCCTCCCGGCGAGGAGAGTCGAGTGCTCTCGCCGGGAGCGGAATCCCTTTAATGTGCATGCTAATGTCCACGCACAGGAAATCAGCATGCGCATAACACCATGTGCGAAGTGAGCCGAATGCTTCGCGGCTCACTTCGCACAATGGTGAATTAGGCCCTGAATCTGAAGTCACTGAATTTTAAGGCACACACTTAAAAAAAAAAAACACAAAATACACGCACACAAACTCCCACATTCACTTTTTTTAAAAAGCCTTTTAAAGCTTTTTGCCTTTTATTCAGCTGCAGTTTAGTATTAGTTAATGGGAAATCTAAGAGGAAAGCCACCTTGAAAACATGCAATTGGCTTTCTTGGGAAACAAAGAAGTTCTGCGTATTAGAACAGTGATATCAAATGCAATCTACTGGCTTTGAAGTACATCTGAATAACAGCTTTATTGCTGTTAAAAAAACAAAAACAACAATTTTTACAAAATCTGTATTTTATCTTCAAGGATCTAATCAAAATGACAGCATTTATTTCAATCCATGCATACCTTAATTTATAAATTATTCAGAAATGTGTTTTTTTTATTGACATTGTACACAAACCTTTCTATGAAGGTCATTTTCACAAAGTGTAGACATAATGAAAAGTATGTCTGCTTGAATTTCCAATAGAGTAGCATCTTCATTGTCTTCAGGCCTGTTACCAATCTTCTTCAGTATAGCTTTTAAAAAATAAAAAAAAAGAATAACAAAGGCAAAATTTTTTGATGAAGAAAAGTATAGTATTACAGGCTTGGGGGGGAATTCACGATTGTGCGATGCGAGCTCCAAAGCCTTCGGCTCACTTCGCACTATGGTGAATTCCCCCCTTAGAGTGAAACTAACACCAACATGAATCTATTTCAAAGTGCGAAATAAATTTATTAAGCTCAGAAAGACCGCTCTGGGGGGGGGGGGAATTCAGCAAGCTCCGAAGTGAGCACTTGAGTCTCCTCGCCGGGAGGGGAATCCCTTTAATGTGCGTGCTGATGTCTGCGTGCAGGACATCAGCATGCGCATTTCAGTTTTTCCGAAGTGAGGCGAACACTACGCGCCTCACTTCGGAGCTTGCTGAATTCCTCCCTGGGTCTTTCCAAGTTTACTGAGTGAAATCTTACATTGTTCTCCTGAGATTTTTTTTGAGTTTTCGATATCGAGTTTTTTGATCTCGATTTTTTGATGGAAAGGTAGTCATGTTACTAATGTAAAGTATGGCTACCTTTCCATTGAAAATTTCAAAAAATCCAGATCGAAAAACTAAAAAAAAAAAATCTCCTGAGAACAATGCGAGATTTCACTTGGTAAACTCGGAAAGACCCAGAGCAGTCTTTCCGAGTATAATAAATTCCGCCCATTTGAAATAATCTATTGTTGGTGTTAGTGGGAAAGATGACTTTTGCTATTATTTAATTACTATTTAGTGGGCATTAACAGCCACTCCAATTCCAAAAGGGGAATTCAGGATAGTGCGAAGTGAGGTGCAGAGTGTTCGCTTCACTTCGGACTGACTGATCTGCGCTCCCTGATGTCCTGCACGCGGACATCAGCGAGCGCATTAAAGGGATTCCAGTCTCGGCGAGAGCAAAAGAGTTGTCTCGTCGAGATTGAGGCGAACACTCCGCACCTCACTTCGGACTATCCTGAATTCCCCTCTTAATATTAATAAAACTTGATGCTATATGCAACTATTTTGAACATTTTTTTACTTTGGAAATACTGAACTTTAAGTTAATCAAATTATGTGCTACTGTGTTGATACGGATTCTAATGAGGGTACGGGAATTTTGTAAACTGCTTACATAATTAAGATACAACACGCTAGTTGTGCTAGTATAAAAATGAAATATCTTTGGCAAAGTCTCCATTTCCAAATCTGCATTTTACAGCCAGCTACAAAAAAATATGTGTGCTTACCAAGGAGTTGGTTAATTGCTCCCTGATCACAGAGGTCTTGATTCACAGTCTCATCCCCTACGGACACCACAGATCTTAGCAGCCTCAAACAGTAGCGCATCTGGGCGTGTTTGTTGCCACGACCACCTGCACCATGGAAACAGTTGCCTTTGCCAGAAAATGTATCTGATATAGGATAAAAGTTTATTACAGAAACAGACATTTTAATATCTCAACAGTATTAGTTATTTTATACAATGTACAAATTTACAATTAACATACTAACAGAAATCACAAGCTTAAGTATAAACTGATGTGTTTAAAGTAGTTTTCAATAAAAACGAAGCTACAATTTTATTGGTAAATTTGCATACAACAAAGGAGCAGGGAAGGGTTAATGTACAAAAGTCGGTCAAAGAAAATGTATTTTGATTATAGGCAGATACATATCCACGTACCGTACATATATAATATTAAAAGCAAAAAGATGTATGCATGTATGTATGTATAATTTTATTTATAAAGCACCACAAGTTTACACAGCGCTGTACAATTCAGCGATACAAGTAAAATACAAACAAGGGAAAAGTGCATTAAACAATACAAGTAAAATATAACAAGGATACATCAAATTAAGTGCTAGGTAGTGATTGACACAAGACGTTGGAGGTCCCTGCCCCAAGGAGCTTACAATCTAAGTGGGAGGAAGACTTGCATACACAGATAGGACAATAAGAGCTATGGAGTCATAGGTCCATAAATACAAATAAATAGATCAAAATAGATATAGATAAATACAGTGAATAAATAAATACTATATATATATATATATATATATATATATAGATAGATAGATAGATACAGATATTAAATATAAAAATTATACATAAAATGAATGATAAGAATCAGTGCTAGTGCTCCGACAGATAGGACTTAAACTTGGTTTTGAAGGTGGAGAGGGAATGTACAATAGGTGTCAGAGAGAGTCACCGTAAGTAAACCATTATTTCTACAGAAAATAGTAACTTTCATAAAGAGAAGGTAAAAAGAAGTGATAAACAAAACTGGCCACTATATATGTAGGGTATTGATCAGATGGAAAAGGAGATAGTTTGTTCTGAACCAGAGTTTGAGAAGTGCTGCCTTTACTGAGGGGAATCACGACAGGTAAAATTCTACCTTTCTACTACATGGATGTTGGAATCATACTTTAATCTGTTGTATTACCTTGGCTGGTGCACCATTCCAGAAACAGAAGTATACGTGTATTTCCTTGGCAAGTCATGTAGTCCTCTAACAGCAAGGGTGCAACAGTAGAAAGTGTTGCAATAGCATGAAGCTGTAAGTCTTCAAATCGAGCAGCGGGACAGTCATGAACCCCGGCTTTCTCATTTGCTTTCACATAGTTAAAAAGAGCCAACACCACTTTTCCATCACTAAACAACTGGAAAAATTGGAATATTAACAGGAATCCTATGAATTTCCGCATGTTATACTAAAGTACTAAAGATGGCATAACTATTGTAAGCATATACCACACATTCTGAAACGCTATCACCATTACATTTCCATAGAGAAAATAAATAAATGCCCAATTGCTGTCTATTCATTCGTTCTTCTATTAATGACATTTACTAGGTTGTGTAGTAAATAGACAATTGCGCATGATAAATTCCAAATCAGTAATTAAAATAATTTTCTTCTCCCTTTCCTTTGTGTTCTGGAAATTAGGCAACAAAAGAAGAAAAAGCTGCCTGACTACTATTGGTTAAGCTTTTGGCCACATAAATTAAGTTGGAATGCAGGAGATTACAGAAGGAAAGCTAACTTGTACACATGTGCTAAGTAGTAAGTAGGGCAAAAATGTCTGGGGGAGGGTACCTTTTCGTGGAAAACTGGCCAGTACACATCACACACACATTTCCTGGTGCAGGAGTTTGTCAGCGCTGCCTACTCAATCATTCTGCTTCACATGAATTCGGGGCACATTTACTAAAGTCGAATTGGATATCCCTACGAAATCGAATTTAGTTAGTTAATGCAGGATTTGGCAATATCCATATTATCTCCCATTTATTAAAGCACTCAAAGGCATTACCGCAATGGATATCTGTGTATTGCTGGTATGGGGTTTTGGCGATATCGATATAGATATCGCCGGATTTAACTCTGTTCTGCATTATTTACTAAGATAAGTGTTTGTTTTTTTT
>WMED01002274.1:0-24727 GCA_019650415.1 Pipa parva
GGGGGGGGCGCCCAAGGGGTGGTTCGCCCATGGCGCAAATCTAGCCAGGACCACTGAGCTATAAATAAATGAGTTCACTTGTGCAACTCAAGGCTGCAGATGTGTAGTGTGTAGTATGCATCTATACAATTTAATAATCAGCCCTGTTGCACTAAGGATTTCAAAGGCATTTGCATATAAATAAATGGTAAGGAACCCCTAAATACAGGAAGAGGTTCTTCTGTTTGAATGTTAATTTATTTGACTTCTGTGAAAGATTCATTTCATAGCTAGTTCCTGAGTTTTTAGTCAGGTTTTTTGCCTCAGTCCATAATCAGGGAACTCCTACATTAAAGGCACACTGAGCATGTGTAGTGGATTTCAGTATAGAACTGCTGAGTTGACAGTTTCATAGGTGTGAATTCTCATGATTTTATGCTTGTAATTTACTTCACTTAGCACTATGTTAAGCACTTTTTCCATGACTGTATTATAATTGTATTCTTAATGATGCTTTACAAATAAAAATATACATACATATACACAACGGTTGCAAAAGGGCTGCAAGGCAGTGTATCAGCCAGATAAGAAAAGACCAACTGGTGAGGTACCTAGTGGGGATTATTCACTAAGGTGCAAATTCGACTGTTGAATTCTCAAACAGCGGATTCCCATAGTAAATCCGTTACAATTTCCCCATTGTAAAGTCGTGACAATTTTTTAAAGTTAAGATTGCAACAATTTCCCCATAATAAAGTCATGAGAATATTCTCATTATAAAGACGCAACTGCGACAGTAGCAGCCTATTGCGACTGTCTTTATCTGAATTCACACCTATACGCAACAATTCGGACTTTAGTGAATAACCCCCTGAACATTGGGATGAGTCTGCTAACATATTCAGTTCATAGTCTCTCACTGTATAGACAATAGGCAGGAATAATTGTGCAGATGTTTAGATCATAGGTTTCAAAGATCTGCTGGCCATGTAGATAATCACTGCCATAGGGGTGATCTACTCTGTCAGAGTTTGAGGTGGTAGAAAGTACTTGGTGGAATGTCTGCAGGTACTATTCAGCAGCATATAATGTGTAGCAGCCACAGGAAGTTTAATTACTGTGTTTAATAGTTTTATTTTATTATTTTTTATTTAAAAAGCCCAAGGTAGCCATAACTATTGCTTACCAACTGTCCCACCATACCAGCCCTGCCTGGAAACTAGAAGCTGTTGGTTTTCACAGTTGCTTTGTGCTACCAAAGCATGTCTACATAACACTGAAATTGTGCTTGCTTCATATTACTGTATTTACTACTGGAGCAGAAACATAAAGGAAAGAAACAATTTTTAAAATCTTCCAGAATATTGCTTGACCATGTAGCTGGTGGCAAGTTAAAAGTACAAAATAAATATTCAGATTTTACTTGGATTGTAAGCTCTTTAGAAAAAGTTGAGTTATAAATAATTCAAATGATATTTTCCAGTGACCTCAATAGCTATGCAATGCTGGTACTGGCTTTAGATAACAATGCCCAGTTTTATACCTCATATCTGGCTTGGAGGTGACATGTATCTGCTTAATTGGTCACTGGGTGAGGTTGAACATTTCCTAGGGGCTGTCCTCCTCCCATATACAAAACTCTGCTTGCTGACAGTCCTGACGCTGGGGAGCACATCTCTTCTACAGGGCTGCTGTTGTCACCTTCAAAAAGAAAGATACCAACTCAGTTTAAGGACGTGCCACATTTCTCATTCTGCTGGAAATATCAGCAATAAAATTAGGAGGACACGAAGAGAAAGAACAAAGGCAGGACAGAACACTACACAGTCCTTCGTTTTTTATTTTATGTACAATATGTGCTTGTGGCATGTACCACATAACTGAATGCAGGTCAACTATTAATGGGGTACAAAAGGAATAACGGCATCGGGGGGGCTAGGATTTATTATTGTTCAGTATGGGAAGGCCACATGTCCTGTCTGTACAGGGACTATATGGGATTGTAAAGGTAGCCCTCTCAAAAAACCCTGCATTGTTTTTGTCAGATTTAGGGGGTTATTGTTTAAAGTCTGAATTGTTGTGTATAGGAGTTAATTTTCCAGCTAAAGACAGTCGCAATAGACTGCTTCTGTTGCAGTTGTGTCTTTATAATGAGAATATTGTTGCAGTTGTGACTTTATTATGGAAATTCTTCGCAGCCACAACTTTAAAACTGTCGCAGTTGCAACTTTACAATGGGAGAATTGTCATATTCGCGGATTTGCTATGGGAATTTGACAGTCGAATTCAGACTTTAGAGAATAACCACCTAAGTGAGAAGCTTACATAAACAACAAAGCAAAGTCATTTAACTGGGGTTCAGAAATTGCATACAACTGTATAACAATGTGCAAATTTGGCACAAATAACTTATAAACTTATAAAAAAAAATTTACAATAGATTCCTGTCACAGTTAAAGGTTTTTAAGAGTTATTGTTGCAAAGTGGTACATTGGTAAAGACTTTGGGGCTTATTCCTGAAAGTCCAAACGGTCAGATTTGATGTCCTTTTGCTATTTCCTGCTCTTTGCGTATTCCTCAAACTCTGTGATGTGGAAAATATGCAACCACCAGTTTCACTTCACCAGATGAAAGTGGTGAATTCGGAGATTGATTGCAGGATTGCTACTGTTGCTACTACATAAAAATGCATTTGACGCTTGTTCACTCTTTCACTATGGAAATCTGCTGCTTAGTGAATAAGAAGTAGAGAATTCATAACATAGGAGAGTACCAACCCGAAGTGACGTGAATCACTTGGACTGTTGGATTCTCGGTTTGATGAATAAGCCCCATATGTGCAAAAGTGTCTTAAAGTGTAAGTAAATCCTATTTATAAAGTTTGCCCCGTTAAAGTATTGTAAAGTGAAAAAACGATTAGTAAAATCCTCTCTCACCTCTTCACTGTGCAGCACTTGTTATCCCTCTGTAAAATATTCCTCCTTCCTGTAGTAGAGAAGTACACGCCCCCACCCCTCACATTCTCTTATCTTAAAAACCGTCTCCTTCCTAGTCGGAATTCAGAGCTGCAGCATTGTAGAAGTGAGAGGAAAGTATCAGATTACTAAGAATGCACTAACAGAATGAGTCATTGTGTGACCTCATTAGGGGCGGGGCTTCTTTGCACTATTACAGAAATGCAGGGGAGACAGGCTACAAGATTAAGGGGGTAATTCACCATAGTGTGAAGTTACCTCCGGATCCTTCACATCACTTTGCAGAGGCTGTTATGTGCTTACTGATGTCCTGCACACGCACATCAGCGAACGCTTTAAAGGGATTCCAGTCTCGAGAGGCAACTCTTTTGGTCTCGTTGAGATTGGAATACCTTTAAAGCGTTCACTGATGTGCGCGTGCAGGACATGAGCGAGTGCACAACAGCCTCTGCGAAGTGATGCGGAGGATCCGGAGGTAACTTTGCACTATGCTGAATTACCCCCTAAGCGGTGAGAACTGAAAAACACAAAATCATTTTTACTTTTAAATGGTTTAGTTTATCTTTATACATTATAAATATAATTTACTGTATATGTATAGTTTGGTCAATAACTTTTCTTACACTTTAAAAGTGTAAGAAATTGGGATTGGGTCCATTGGATTGGGTTGAAATTGGGATTGGGTCCAGAATTGGGTCCATTTTCCTGCATTTTCCATTTTCCTCTCAATTTGATGTGTTGTAGTCCTGTAATTGTCCTAGTTAAATAAATTTGCTACTAAATTTTCTCTTAAATGTCATGCTACATTAGTTGGTTTGTTGACTGTTGTTTTTACACTGTAGCAAACTTCAAGCTTGAAGTGTTCCACTCGTGATTAAACTACAGTTCATGTGGAAAACACTCAGTGGAAAACTGCCAAGTGTACCATTACGCTAAATGTGCCTTAAAATGGACTCTAAATTATAGAAAAACTCAGATATAGATATGTGTCAAGGGGTGTATACTCTTATATGTATCTAAATATTTTAATTATGAAAATGTGTTGTTACCCAAAATATTGAGGCCCAGTAAGCTTTGAGAAAGCATCTCTACAATATGAAAGGGGGCACTTAAATTGTTACAGTCCAAATGAAAGTACAACAGTCACGGGATGGGTTTTATGCAAATATTTTGGCCACTTGTCATTTTATGCACTTCTGTTGGCTGCATGGTTTAACTTTATCTGGCATTAGAGAAATATCAGCTTGACATTGTTCCAAGAAAAGGCAAAACTCAGAAGCAGGCCAGATGCTAATTAAGGAAACAGACTGGTCCCTTATAATAATTATTACTGTCATTATTGAATAATCATTTATAGAAATGTCTTTCTTACACTAAATGCATTCAGCTTGTTTTGTTTTTTTGTTTTTTTTAAATCAATGAAGCACATATTATCACCTCCCTAAGGAGCTTGAATGCCTTTACAATAAAGAAACCCTTAGTATGCTGTTGGTAAAACCTCCACTCTGCCAGCTGCAACTGATGTTTCCATGTCAGTGAAGAAGAAAATCACATCCATTTATACCAACCATGTAAATATTTTTAACCTGTTAATGGTACCTCTTTTCTTAGTTATTCTGTTCCTCACAAACCAATCATCTTTTTGCACCAGTCAAGAAAACTGCCCTTTCCCATCTTAAACCCTTCTCTCTTGCTGCACCATATCTCTGGAATTCTATACTCCATCTACCTCTGGCAAGAACAGTTCTTCTCTACTATTAGTACTTTTACTATTGATTAAGTGGCGGAGTCAGTTGTGAATATGATACGGTGTAATGCTCCTAATTCACCTGTTTGACTTTGCCACATCAGAATGGCAAATTGGGGGGTTGATGGCAGTGCTTCAGTGTGGTGTAAATTGAATATTTCATCAAAAGTGACAATGGCAACTGTGAATAAAAAAGTCAACTACTAATCATGAACTAGGGACAAGGTGACATATGAAACAGATGCATTATTCACTTATATACCGTTGCTGTAGGGATATGGTGAGGATGAGATCACTGCACTTAACTGAAAGAATTCACATCACTCCGCATAACTTTGCATCCTACTTCTATGCAACTGACTTCACCACACTACACAGTCCACCTGTTCAACAAATCTATCCGCAGCTTCATCAATAAGGAGAAGTGAATTTTAGCGATGCAACTGGAATTGTAGTAAGGTGAATTTGACAGGAGAATTCATCCTTTAGTCAGTGAGGCCCAAAATGTTCAACTTTGGGTGTTGTTCATTAAAGTAAATTCTCATCTTCAGATTAATTTGCAGCACTTTGGGGCTTATTTATCAAAGCGTGAAATCCCCTGCCAAAGTAAATTTGCTACCGTTTGTGACCATTAGCCAATACTATGTTGTAGATAATTCTGCCCGTTCACAAACTGGTGCTGTGATGTGGCAAATAATCAGGTGGTGATTTCTGTGTAAAGTCAGGCAAATAGAAGTGCTAACATAATGTAGCCAATTCTACACTGGGCCCTGCCAGTCCTTCCTAGTCTATCCCTGTACTCTACTCAAGCTTTGAAAGAGTGTTAATGCTGCCACCTTCCCCATTAGAAGCTTAGGCTAATATTTCAGGTGACTACATTCTGACATTTACCACAACAACATTTGCTGATGGCCTCTTCAGTAAAGCATACCTAATTCCACACTGTTTAGCATTTTAAACATGTCTTTCAGGGGCATATGTATCATATAGGCTACTGATGGGCACAGAGAATTACATTAATACAACCTTTTTTTTTGTGGTACTTAAAAGCTCACTGAAGTGTAGGAAACACTGCTGTTACTGTAAATCAGGTACTCCTCTCAGCTTACTTCTTAGGCAGACCTAGAAACTTGTGATGTTTTACCAGGAGACTCTGGGTTGCAGTCTCCGGGGAAACCCAAAAGGTCTCCAGCCACTGTCTTTTATCTGGAACCCTGTCTCATTAGGCATATAACCTTGTCTATCTTGTACCATCTCTGTTACCAAACCAATCAAAGGTATCTGTCAAACAAAGTCCAGCCCCCTCCTATGGCAGATATTGCATAATTAAGCCACATTTGGGACTCCTGGAATTCCTGAGTTTGCCCTTAGGGTAGTAATCTCTTTATGTTAAAACTCTCCTACATCTAGCAGAGGCTTGATGGAGGGATACAATACAAACATATGTAAGCTCTTCACCTCCTTCCTATTAAAGGGTGGAAGGCCAAAGTAAAATAACACCCACCACTGAATGTGTTGTTGGTGGGAATTGAAAAATGAAAATATGGTACATCCCTACCTAGGCCTTCTCCCTCTTTGTTCCCTAGGTTTGTAAGCAGGGGTGTTTGTACCATATAGACAAGGGAGACAGTTGCTACCAGACCCATGAGAGGGTAGGATTTAAAACTGCTCCTCAATAATTTTCTGCAAAACTATGGTGGCATGGGACCCTGTGCAGAGTGGTGTATGTACCCACTGTTTGTTAGCAAATGTACCAGCCTTCCAGCTAATGATAACTCAACCATTCCGCTGCTAGTTTCAGTTGTTAAATTGAAATTGTTGAAGATCAGAGAATCAGCAGCAAAATATCTACAAATGGTCTATTTTCATTGGGAATTGCATGAAAGAATTTTAGGACCTCACACCCTGGTGAGCAATATGTAAAGAGAAGGGTCACCTCATACATGTAAGTGTGTGGAAACTGGATTGTCAAAATCAATCACAAAGGACTGGAAATAAACCCTAAACCCACGGAAATTCCATCAGTGGAAGGAAGGTAAATTCATCATAATACTCCTGGTGGGATTCCTTTCAGTTGTGTGCAGGTGCATAACTGGGTTTACATCCCCTCTGAATTAATATATCTAATATTATGTCATGTGTACCGTATCAATACACATCATTCTGTATTTTTACAGAGCTTTTAACTACCAAAGCTACCTTTAGTGTTTATGTACTAATATTCTGAACCTTGATCATAATTCATGCAGTAATCGTATCCTTTCCTACACACATGCGCACATTGTACCCTGTCTTACAGTAAGAAGATGTGTAGGTGTAGGAAATATCATGTTGTGGAACAATTTACATCTACAACTTGGCCTTTTAAATAATATCACTGCTTCAGGTTTACTGACCTTTAATTCCCTTTTTTGGTTTAAATGATGTGCTGATTCTTATTTATATGAATTAAGAGTAAGCAATTTGTATGGGGGAACTTTTACTAGGGAGAAAAAGCACTTTGATCCCAGACCCACTGATTTGCAGGGGGTAATCATTTGATTGGGGAAACACTCCTTTGTGGAATGCTATTAGAACACTGCATGCAACGTTCTAGTGAGGAAGTCACCATATTGTATGTAGCTGTCCACCCTCTTGCCTTTCAAAATAAAAGAAAGTCAGCAGCTCACGGTACCATCCCAGGGAACTCCTCACCCTTAATATCCATATAGAAAAAATGATGGACGACCAGAATTCCAATAGTGTTATTTAATGTGCAAACTCACATAACACAAACACAACGTTTCGGTGGGTTAAACCACCCTGATTAACATTAAAAGTTGCAACTTTGAAGTGGCCTGTGTCACACATGTTGCAAATTTATATGGCCCCCAGGCCAAAAATGTTGAACATCACTGGCTTAGAACATACCCATCAAAAAGATCAGTGAAGCTCCATTGAAAGTAATGTAAAGTGTAGCAGTATCAATACAGATTTAATAAATGAAATTATACATACATACATACATTTATCCATATCAATCTTTTCCAATACCAATACAGTTTATTTGGCACTACATAAATTGAAAATGGAGCGAAAAGAAGAAAACTGTGATATCGCTGCAGGTCGAATTGACCTTTATAAATTTCCCCCATAATATGTCTGAGCAACAAGGGACAATTTTGCCTCTTTTGCGGATGCAGAAAAAATTGTTGAATACCCATCCTCTGCTATATGGTGGGACTTTGGGAGGCAATATTTATTACACTGCTAAGTAACAATATTTTTACTAATCCTACTGAAAAAAACTTGATCTTATGGTGTGACAATGTATTAGGGTTTTTAAAGCTGGCAGTCCACTCCTTCATATGCTAAAAATTCTAGCAGAAGGAGAGGTCAAATATTGAGTAATGTTTTGAATGACTTAATAGGTATGAATTAAATCTATTTATGGACACTATAGATTTTGTAGTGTTTCCTTGCCCGAGGGAGCAAAAGTCCATTGCAGGGTTGAAGGTGAATACAGTTTTACAAGCTGTTACAAAACAACTGTGGAGTCCAACCTTGCTAGGTCACATCGTCCTGTCTATGTGAGCCTGTTCTCTCCAGACGCAAAGATGCAGTAAGAAGACACCTTGTTCAGAACAAAGAGGCAGCAGTTAGGATATAATTAGAATATTCCAGGTCGCTGCAAAAGTTAGAGAGACAGACTAAGTTATTGCAAAAGGAGAGCTTGTGCAGTATATCTACATTTTAATTATGCAGTAGTGTGTATATATGTAAACATGAATATCAATGTTATACAAAGATGTACCTATACTACAACTCTATATGTATACATCATTAGGTACATTTATTTACATATTTCTGAGTCACAGCATGCAAGGAAAATGCATCCAAAATACCTCTCAGAGTCTAAGGTCCCCCTCCTTCTGTAAATTGGGGATTGGGGCACCTGTCCTACCTAGCAGCCAGGGTAGGGGCAGTTGTGGAGCAGCATTTTTATGGAGTACACTATTAAAATTATTTTATATATACGAAAACTGAACAAAAGGTAAATAAAGCCTATTTGTAGACTTTATTTTCAATTTGAATAGATCACATTAACTCATTATAAGTATATAATTTTCTCCTTAAAACACAGAATGGAAGAGGTATATACCATAAAAATATGACAGCATTAAAGCAAAAGACCCATGCTTTGTATATATGTATCATAAAGCCCATGGGGGAGAAGGGCCTACAGATGTCCTCAAATGTTGGAAACAGGTAATTTCCTACAAAACAGTGGTGGTGATGGGGGCAGGCAGCACAGATTTTTCTATGGGGCTCATACAGGTGTATGTATACTACTAGAAAGATCATTTGCAGTTCTCTGATAAGAACAGAATTACAAAGATGTAAATAAGGGAAGGAGTGAAAGAGGATGGAGAACAGAGGATATGAAGAGGTTAAAAAAGTAGTAAAGTGTGCAGATACTGGAATAAAAACAGCAACTGTAGTATATAGTCTGAATGTTAACAGGGGGTTGCAGGGTTGCAGAGAGTAGCTAATGTAAATAGTTTCCAAGACTATAGTTTTAGGCAGAAACACAGTTTTCCTATAACCAGATATTCTGGCAATTGTTTACTGAGGTCTAATAATCCATAACAATCCATGCTAATTTGTCTATCTATCTATCTATCTATTTATCTATCTATCTGTCTGTCTGTCTATTCTCATATTGAAGTTAACTTACTACATTACTACCGTATTCTAAGCAAATTTTCAATTTCCCTGTTACTTCCCTGTCCTTTCCTTTACTCCCTCTTTACCTTCGACTGTTTCCTACAACAACAATAGAATCATAAAATTTGTCGACGACACCACAGTTATTGGACCCATCAAAGGCAACAACATTAATGACTACCTGAATGAAGTGAAAAATCTAATAGCATAGTGTGATCTCAATATGCTCTCTCTGAACGCAAAGAAAACCAAGGAGATAATTATAGACTTCAGGAAGTTCAGGAAGGGGAACCATGGATCTGCTCACTCTTCAGTCCATATCAATAGTGCTGAAGTGGACAGCTTCAAATTCTTAGGCGTACACATTTCCAGTGATCTAACATGGTCCCTTCACTCTGCTAAGACCCTAAGAAAGGATCACCAAAGGCTTTACCTCGTAAGATGCCTCAGAAGAGAGCGAGTCTGCATGAGAATCATAGTTGAATTCTACAGGTGCTCTATTGAGAGCATCCTCTCCTATTGTATTACTGCATGGTTCGGAAACTGCAACGCTTCTGATAGAAAATCACTTCAAAGGGTTATCAACTTGGTGCAAAAGATTACTGGTACCCATCTAACCCCCACTGAAGGAATCTACAACAGTAGATGCCTATCTAGAGCTCTGAACATCATTGTGGATGCCAATCACCCTAACCATGGACCATCTGGAAGGCGTTATAGATGTTTAAATTCACAAAGTAAAAGACTTAGGAAGAGTTTTTTTTTCCAGATTCCATCATTAAATTAAACCTTTCTCTGTCTGGATGCCTATAGCTGTTATGCACTTATACTCCCACTATCTTGGTCCCACCCCCTCCCCTTGATGTTGCACCCTTAGCTGCACTTGCACTTGCTCCCCCTCCCCCTCTCCCTTTTCAATTCCACCATATGCATATATGTATACCTATCTCACCTAATATCTATTTAACATATGTATATATGCTTATCTACCTCAATTTACAAATATTTACTATGCTTACATTACATGATGCACTTCAATGTAAGTTATACTTATTTATTACTATGATTATCTATTTATGTACATCGACGCTATGTAATCTCGCTGATTTGTATGTATCTTACTTATTCAGTGACAATAAATAATCTAATCTAATCTAATCTAATCTACTAAAGCCCTTTTCTATTCCTCAGTCCTGTATGTGTGCATTATGTCACAAAGGCTATATATATAGAGAGAGAGAAAGAGAGAGAGAGAGAGCATTAGTCTCCCACAAGACTATTGGTTGTGGGCAGCTCCAAAACTTTTGAAATGCCCAGCTTTAGTGGATTTGTATTTCATTGAAATTGGCACTAGTGTTTTAGTAATAATCCCTCTGTATAGTTTAGCCTAAATGTAACTGATATTTTAACTTACCTAGGTCCAGATACCAGTCTTTACATGCCAGGCAGGGTAAGCAAGACATAAAATCAATTTTTTTGCAAATTTAGACTTTCCTCCTCAAGCACTTCCGAGCATGCTCAACCAAATCTCCACCCACGAATGAAACCATAATGAAGCTATGTGTCGTTGTGAGCAGAATCCAACTTAGATCTCACTCACACACTTAGGGTCACAAGTTTTATTAGATCTGAGTGTATAAGAGAGGGAGGGGTGTGTGTCTAAAATAGCAAAAGGAATGCAGTGTACTGTTAGGGAACAACAAAAGTTAATCAGATCTCAGCACTTTAAATTGTATTGTGATCTTATCTATCAGAGCAATCAATTTATTATGGGATTAAGAGAAATGATTGTAATGAACAACAAGTTTACAAAACAAAGACATTTCTTAGTGATTCCAAACTGTTTCTTACAAGTGTGTGCATGTCACTATCAGCTTCATCTAATGACAACCGCAGCCCCACTGTGTCAGACATAATGTTACATCCACACTTCCAGTATCTTTGTTTGTGACACAGTGGAGTCAGATTGCTTCACTGTATCATTTTTTCACCTGTAAGTTAGAGGGAATGGATTACATACACCATTTATCTTTGTTCCTATTTGATGTACAATATGATGCAAGAAGTCCAGTAGAATTATTACATGTACAATTTCTTCCATCACTGTCTTTTAAACTGCCCTACAAATGCCTATCCAGCTCTCATATCTTGTCCTTGCATGCGGTCCCTTAGGATGAGAATACCCACAGCTCTTATTCTTGCAAACTTTCTTCTCTACTTCTGCTTTCTTGCTGTTAACTCTTTTGCTGCTGTGAAAGGAATATTTCCCTATGAAGGAATATGCATAAAATCTATTTATTTTTATTTATTTTTTTGCACTGAATTAGGCAAGATTTAATATGTTACAAAATATTGTAATTATTTTATTAAAATCATTTTTTAATAAGGCTTTACTGAAACACAAGTTATGGCCAGCTGTGCTGATGGAAATATTAAGTGCACATGCAGGTGACAGAACCATGCAGAGTGGTTGACTTACAAGTCTAAAATGGAGTGTTTTCCATATTGGAAGTGTTTCTAACCCTTTAAAGTAAAATATCAGACTATATTAGATAAAGGATTTTCTATGAAAATCATTCTGTGTGGTTTCCCTAAATTTCCTTTTGTAACCAGTACTGCACTTGGTGTAACTTTCAAGAAAAATATTTAACTATTTAGCTATAAAATATGTCATAAATATCTTATTATGCAGTCTAATCAGTCCCAAAACTCTTTAGGCTTGTTTGAATGTCCTTACTTAAAAAATATATATTTCTTTTGTTTCCTATACTGCAAGGAACACACTCATCTAATGGAATCACACGGGAAACCAGCTGGATAATTATGCTGTGTGTCACTCAGTCCCTTCAGCTTAGGGACCACAAACCTTTATCTTTATACCCCTTCCCCCTCTCTTTTGGGATAGCCAATTACTACTTCTCCAAGCTGACAGCATGCACTGGAGCCTTTTAAGCTACAGGGAGAATCCCACTGTGATATTCTACTGCTGTATCTATCACAAAGAACACATCGTTTATTGCAATATAGGCACCACACACAGCCAGACTCTAACTGCAGTATTAGAGTTTGCATAGGGGACATCTGCCAATGCTTTGTGTAGTGCTTATCTTTGCACTGACTTGTGTTTTTTATTTTGCTAAGATTTCCAGGTGTGAGGTAGTGAAACAGCAATTACATCTGGAATTGTGTGCAAATAGTGATTGTCAATGCAAGTGTGCATTTCAATGTTTATTTTTTAAAAGTGCTTTCCCAGTCCAGTTGTTAACTCTGAAGTACCTCTACGTTTGTCTTAAAGTTACAGCATAGTGTTACATCTCTGTAGTGTTGTGTTAAAGGAGCGCCAAGCCCTCTAAATTAAAACCTTGCTAACAAGTTTATTATGTGCTAGCCATGCCTGTCGATGAAATAGTTTGTAAGTGTTGAATACATTGTAGAGAACATCTGTAATAGGGCATTACTGTAACACTGTTCACAGTTTATTGTCAACTGTGCTTCGTAAAATGTTGAATACACCTAAATCTGAATGAACACACAGAGTGCAAATGCCATTCAGATACAGGCAATCATAAAGCGTATCTGCAGGGTCAAAGGGGCCAGATTTACTGGCATGAAATAGAATTTTTCTAAGAGATATTAAAATAGCAATGTATTAATATATGATCAATTTAAATCAATTTCCATTGTGATTAAGAACATATGACTATCAAAGTTAAAGGAGCAACATAGGCTTGTTAAGTCTAGGGGTGATTAGGAAGGGGGAGGTACTCTCCAATCAGACTCTTAGGGCCACATTCTGAGAAGTTCAAATAGTCACATAGAGCAATGAATTTGCGTCTATCCTCCACTTCTCCGTGTTCGCTTATTGAACAAACTCTGTGAAGTAGCGAATATGCGACCAATTCTGGTGTCTACAATAGTTGCAATCTTATGGAGCTCTTCACATCACTTTGCATGTGTGTGCACAGGTACTTCTACTATTGACTAAGCAGAGGAGTCGTGTGAAGGTATGAATGAGACTAGGTCAGGGGTCGGCAAACTTTACTATCAAAAGAGCCATTTTGCCCCCTCTTCCACTAAAGAAAAGTAGTCTGTAGCCGCAAAATATAACAGCTTAGAAACTTATTAATCTTTTTTATAATTTTACATGTTACAACATCAGAATACAACAAACAGAAGAAAATAATAACACAAATAAAATAATATATAAATCAATATTACACTGATAAATAACCTTTATTCTTTTTTTTTTTGTTTAATTTGCCAATCATGGCAGAAGGGAGTCACACCAAGGAGGCTGAAAAGCCACATGCGGCTCCAGAGCCGTAGTTTGCCTACCCCTGGACTAGGTGAACCTTCCCAAATGAATCTGTTTGACTGCGCCACTTCAGACTGGCCAATTGGGGGGGTTGATGGCAGGACTGCAGTGTTGTATAGGGTGAGTATTTAATGAAAGTGGCAATGGTGACTGCAACTAAGTGACAACATGACCTAGGGACGACCTGACATAGAAATAGATTGAATATTCACAGAATACAATTAGTGGTATATAATGAGACTAAAGTCGCTGCCCTTCACTTGTTGAATTTGCCTTACTCAACACGACTTCTCATCCTACTTCTATCTGCCTGACTACACCACACTACACATGTGACAGTGATTGCTGCTGTCCACCTGTTCAGCAAGTGTATTTGCTGCTTTGTCAATAGAGTGAAGGGAATTTACAACTATTTAGGCAGTGTGACTCGAACTGTAGCGATGTGAATTCGACAGGTGAATTCATCCTTTAGTTAATAAGGCCCTTTGGTTCCAGTGCTGCCCTTGCTCTCTTTGGCAGTCCTGATGTCTTCTGATCTTAAAAGCTACTGAGGTCATTTTCACTTCCAGTTCATCTGTATTTTGCCAAAAAGAGCAAGCGCAGTAGCAGATCCACCTAGAATGCAGCCAGCCTATGCTACTCTAACTTTATAAAGCTTTCTTTAGGTTGTCTGATACCAGAGGCTTGACAGCAGTCACATTGTACAATTGATACAGTTTTAATGTGATTTACATGTAACTGGCAGGATGCAATTCCATAGGAAGTGATGTCACATCGCACCTGTCTAAATGCATAGGCAAACAATTATCATGGAATTCTTTCCATAAGGATGAATGAGCTTGCAAGTTTCAGACTGACCAGTAGGATTGCAGCTAAATTGACACCTACTACAGATTTTTTAGACAGCCCAGGGTGGATTAAGTAGTGTCATTGTGGGAGTGCAATTTGCATATAAAGCACCTTGGTGGTTTGAAATAGCCCTAAAAAGATTATCAAACTTCCTAGTAGCTTCTCACCATTCCTACTGATCTGTTTGCTTGACTTCTTTAAATAACTGCCAAGAAAAGAATCAAATTACCACCCACTTGTTACCCTTAAAGCTTTACTGCAAAACTGCTCATTATTTCGACTGGCTTTCTCTAGATTGCAAGCTGCTTTGAGTAGGATGCTTTGACAAATTGTTGGTGACTGTAAAAATCATATTGGATATGATGAAAACATTTCTTTGTCAGAAAAGACACATTCTGTGGTCACACTGTTGTGGATTACTGTGCTGTTGGTGGGAAAGGCCTTTATACTGTGGAACTATTACAGATTATTTCCCAAACCTCTTTGTGCCTCATGTCATAAACCAAGATAATAGCATTTCATGTTAATAAATAACTACAGAGCATCACTGGCTGATACAGAGACAGTAGCTCATAAAAAGAATTGAAATTAATAATGCAAATTAATCTGATGTTTCTTAATCAGTGCTAGAAAATGTATTTGATACTTCGTTGCAATACAACCCATTTATTGTAGAGATAAATTAGAGGTTGGTGTCAGTGTTTGAAAAATGTTGTTTTATTGGCTGTAATTTGTCATGTTACCTGCTGGGTTTAGCTGACAGGTATCCCACTACTTTAGAAAAAAAGGCTTTTTTTAGAGCCATTGCCAAGGGAATATCCTAAACATGATTTATACATCCCTGCACTATGACAGCTACAGGCCACAGGGACGTAAGGAAGGACTGATGTTGACACGGCCACTTACAGCAGAGATTTACTTTTTTTTTTTTTTTTTGCTTAATACACGCAAAATATGAAACACAAGATTTAAGTGCCTGTAACAGCAGCTTTGCCCACCCAGTAAGCATTAAGATCCAAACATCTGCAGATCTGCAGACCATAAGAATGTGTAAGAGACAAAATTGGCATATGTTAAATAAGAAACAAGCAAAACCAGCATTTACAGTGTTCAGGAACAACATGGTTGTTGCAAGTTACAGAGTAGATAAATATCGCTCATTTAAGATAAGGTACAATCTATCTTAAGGAAGGTCCTGTAGAGGACAGAAATGTTGATCCTCACACCAGTATAATAAAATAACTTGATAGATAACCCACAGATTGTCATCTTTTTTGTTTTTTCATGATGATGTACAGAGAGAGGAAAAACAGAAATGACAAACTACAGACTGAAATAAGGGCTCATGGGACATTGCAGTCTAAAGCTGGGCCTGATTTAATTTTGATGAGTCCCTCTGGTTGTTACAGTTTCAAGTGACAGTCAAACATGATTCATGTCTTGTGGTTTAAAACAAAATGGCCAACTTCTTCGCAATGGATCAAGGTTTCTCTGCAATAGGTTTCTTTTGAGTTGTGTCTTAATCCTGAACTGGGCAGGTTACCTGCCTGATATGATCTAAGGATTGGGAGGTAGTGAGCACAATGTAGTTGAAGAAAGTGTGGCAGGTGCTACCAACAGGGGTTAATTAGATACAATGAATGTGAGAAAAGAAAAGAACTCCTGATGTTAGGTGCACACTGCAATTAATTTTATTATTATATAAAAAATAGTGTTATAAATGAAACAGGAAATTAAAAATAATTACAAAAGGACAAAAGTCCTAACAGACATTATGGGTGAAACAAAGCCTCCATGTGAAAGTAGGACGGCATAGCAGGTTTGTATCATATAGAGAAATACAACCTATGCAGCATTAATACCTTCACAGTTGCCCCAGTAATGGATAATACCAGTATTGTGTCCATGCATACAAAAAGTATCTGTATCATGAATGGAGCCTGTATTATATAAGTGTGCTAAGGGTTGTCCCCTGATTACCGTCTTATGGATGTAATGAGTCAGTGGATGTAGTCAAGAGCTTGTACTTCAGCCGTGCCCAGCGGCCTTGAGCTAGAAGTGGCTAAAGTAAGGAGGCAGCGTCACCGAATGTCCTGCCTGATATGATCATAACCAAGTTGTTCCCATAAAGGAGATGTTCAAAACATGTGTTGCTGGGGGAACTTGGGAGCCAAGGTGAGGAACTCTGTCGTGAACCATTACTGTGTTAAAGGGATTTCCTAGAAAATGTTGTTTTTATAAACAGTAAGTGGGTGTATTGCCTTATGCTAATGATGAATGAATGGCATATAGTCCATCTCTTCCAGTTTTCCACCAATATCACAGTATGATCAGGTTCCAAATTCATTTCAAATAGAGTTAAAACTTGCAACTTACTAGAACTTCTTCCTAAATAGTAAACTGCCCAGCAGTAGCGGCCCTGGCCCTATTGGCGCCCTAGGAAACCCCCCCCCCCGTCCTGCGCTGCCCCCCCCCCCCTGCCCCGCACCCCCACTCACCTCCAACGTTGCTAGTAAAAAAAAATGCACGCAAGCACCCCCCTGGACACCCGGCGCCCCTAGCATCTGCCTATATGGCCTAATGGGACAGCCGGCCCTGCTGCCCGGGGAGTCCTTTTTAATGGGTTTGCAACTTTATTCTAATAATTTCCAAAATCTCCATGCTCCGTGTCACCAGCTACTTTCTGCTATACTCTCATAGACATTTAACTTGATTCTAGTGTGATTTTATTTTTTTTCCAAATGCATATTATTATCTTCCCATTTTATTCTTTTTGTTTGCGCGTCCTTCAGTGTGAGTGGAGAAGA
This sequence comes from Pipa parva, assembly GCA_019650415.1. NCBI lineage: Eukaryota > Metazoa > Chordata > Amphibia > Anura > Pipidae > Pipa > Pipa parva. The sequence goes on from WMED01002274.1 coordinate 17,380, forward strand.
CATTTAAGTGATCATGTTGTGATGTCAGATACTTAACTACTAATGTCAATCATTTTGATATTGGATGAGACAGACGGTTATGCTTAGTTGTAAAGAAACCAGGCAATGATTGCAGTAAATATTGTAGGGCCGTGTCCCAAGGAAGTATGAAAAGTGTTTTGTCATTTTCGCAATGTTTTAATGAAAATAGGCTGTAATATGCTAAAAGGTTCCAGGAATCACCATCAGTAGATATAAGGCTGCATTAACAAGCAAATTGATCAGAAATTGTTATTTACACTACCCTCCCAGCTCAAACTGAAATGCAGCAAAAAATGGATAGGCACAAGTCTGCATGAAAATCATCACTGTACCTCTATGGTACTTAACATGGCCCACGTTAGTGCATTGTCACACATTTCTGTTTAGCAGTATTACACTACCAACATATAAACATTCGTGTCACACAGACTCACTCTTAACAGAAGTTCATAAAAATATTCCCCCACAGGATGGAAATTGAATTCCTAGGGTGATAAATTTGTTTTTTTAGGCAAAATGTGTTACATTTTTTTTCCTATTTGTCACATTTTCCATTTCCATACAATTTATGTAATTCCAAATAAAATATACCGACATCAAAAAAGATTGATAAATATCAATTGATTAATACCACTACACTTTACATTACTTTCAGTGGAAATATCGATATTGCTGATCTATTTGATGGGGACTTAGAAGAAATGTTCTAAATCATCTCAACCAGGTGAATACTTTTCAGCGATAAAAAAGACCACCATAAGGGGCTTATTAAATATTATCGATATTGGCGATAACTATATTTTCAACTTCATTAAAGTTATATTGATATACCAGGAGAAAGCTTTTTGGATTTTTAGAAATATCCCCCAAAGTCTTTATTTTTTTGTTACCATTAGTTTTCTGATGCAGCTAAATAATTCTAACTTTATTTTAACTGACAGGTAAGGCAGTTTGTTGTAAATTATCTGCAAATGTCCTTCGGTTACAGTGGGTGAAAATATGAATATGTGTCAGTATCCATGTGTAGGAGAGAGTTTGCTATCATGATACATCCCCACATCTTGTTTGAGCTATTTTACCCATTCAGACAGCCCTGTGTATACAGGGAAGACAGGGAACCTTTTTGTTTTTTAATAAATCCATACCACCAACAAACTTGGTATTGTCAGAGCATAATACATGGACAAGTGTATATGTAAATGTATACAAACATACAAAATTGTTCCTTATTATATTATATAATGCATGGATGTACTGATCTTGTTTATTTTAAACTATTTTAATAACAAGTACTTTATGTAGTTATGGGCACTTTTATTACTATGTTGGAAATAAAACTCATCCTAACCCTAATCCCAATGTCTCTCCCTCACAATTCATGTCACTGATCTTGTCACTCCTTCATGAGCAATGAATTCAAACCCGTTCTTTCATATAAACATCCAAGAGTCTAATGAATATCATGATGTCTATTATAACAGTAAAAGAAACATTATATCACTTTATCCATGACTGTATGAAACTGTAGCTCAGGCATAAAATAAAAGCAAGTGGGGCTTGTTGCAAAATTTGGGACTGAGCAGACTTGCCCATTCACGTACAAACACTCACACCCCAATATAACTATTTTCTGAATCCTATTTACTCTATTCAGTGATATGATATAAAAGGCCATACAAATCAGAAATTCAAGTTCAAAGATAATATTTTTACAAACACTGCCTATGAAAAACTGCAATTGCCAAATGGCAATATTCTCCTCCTAGTGTTCCTAGCTGCTGCTCCTTTAAGATCACAAATTGTTATCCCCCCGAAAATGATGACACCTTATGGCAGAGCCATTTCTGATATTGGCAGGTATTTTCAGGACTCCTGCAGTACGTTTTACTTTCCTCAGATTCTCTGCAGTGTATTGCACCAACCCCATACCCCATATTGACGCCACTGTATATTATAAATACCATACATTTCATTACAAGACTTGCTCGTTACCCCTGCAGTATCATTTACATTCCTTCCCAGTACCATTTAATTCCCATGTAGTATATGGAGCTCATATAGTGACACTGATATAAATTGACCTCTTCTTTTGGTGACTTAAAATATCAGTGAAAGAAGAAACACAACCACTGTCTTCCTGTGTGCATGTGGTTTCTCTGCATGTAACATAGTAATTAAGATTTAAGAAGTATATGTCCAGGAAGTCCATCTATCTATCTGGTCTTCTCCACAAACCCACTTGCATATATGTGCTTTTCTACTTCCTTTTTATTGTTATTTTGCCTTTACTGTGGCTGTCTGATTTAACTCACTATAGCCCATTGATGCAAAATACATTTGGATTGTATACCTGACAATATTTTGATTTTTTTTTTCTCCCTTGGTTACAGAATTACAAAATATTTGAAATCTGCCTCATTTTGTTTCTACACCATCCATTTAATAAATGAATTAGTCCTAGACAACCTTCCACTTGTGAATGTTAAAATGGCCTTTTAAAAACATTTGGGGGGTAATTCACGATAGTGTAAAGTGACTGATAAGCGCACGCTGTTGTCCTGCATGCGGACATCAGAGAGTGCTTTAAAGGGATTCCAGTCTCAGCGAGACCAAAAGAGTTGCCTTGCCAAGACTGGAATCCCTTTAAAGCACTTTCTGATGTCCACGTGCAGGACATCAGCGTGCGCATATCAGTCTGTGCGAAGTGAGGTGAAGACTCCGCACTTCACTTCGCACTATCGTGAATTACCCCCTTGATCTTTAATTTAAACCCCACCTAGACAGGTCTATCAGATTTCTTATTGTTTCTTTTTTTAGGTAAGTGGTTGCACTGTATATTTCTCATCTCACTTTACATGCACTTTCCTGCTGTCCATAGCCTCCTTGTAGCCTGTGGAGCTTATTAGCATGTTACTTCTAATAAGAAACCTGTGCAAATGCAGAAAGCGATACTTTTAAATGATGGGTTTGTGAAAGCTGCATATATATTCAATTAAGGAGTTCAAAACTGGTTTGGATGCTTTCCTTCAGTGTGAGAACATTACAAGTTATGGGTAATAGATAACTGAAGGTTGAATCTTGATCCAGGGAGTTATTCTTATTGCCATATTGGAGTTGGGAAGGAAATTTTTCCCCTAATATGAGGATAATTGGCTTTTGCCTTATGGGATTTTTTCCTTCCTCTGGATCAACATCGCAGGAAAATAAGCTGAACTGGATGGACTTGGGTCCTTTTTCAGCTTTATAAACTATGTTACTATGTTATTCTACTATGTTCTGTATATATACTACTACTGTGATATTAATAGGATTGGCAGGATTATTTTAAAATGGAAGATTTTGGATAATATTTCTTGTAAGTTAAACTAAATGTAATTTTAAACAAGTAGTTTTGAAACTTTCTTCATCTTCAGTTTCTCCTCATGGTCAACTCTCTGGCCTTGTCTAGGAACACTATACCAGCTGTCGTTATACACATTTATATGTGCCACACCTGTTATTATAATAAGAGCTTTCAGGCATCCTTATAGCTGTTATGTCACTAGTTAATTGTTTGTGGGAGCCCCATATCATTCCTTGAATTACCTTAAAAAAAATTAATATAGATTTATCATAAAAGACCTCTGCAATGTGTGGATCAACAGATAGCAAAAAGGAAAACACTGAAAAACACCAATTACAACGAAAACTTAAATGGTATTTAGTTGAGTTACTCATTAAAACCAACCCTTTCCAGTTAGACAAAGTTTTTATTTGGGCTTCATCTAGCTTAGCCTTGTGCCTCACAAGTAAGGACCATCTTACTTTTGAGAGCCATTGTATCTCATTGTATTTTCTACCTGTTGGTGCAAGGGGTGGCGTGGTGATGGGGTCCAGAGACCTTTGAACTGAGTGGACTTCATTGAGTTACAAATGATGCAGTCACTATAATGTAATCAGTGCTCTATAACATATGCAGGGGCTAAATGATATGGGTGCAGCTCAAAGTTGTTCATAATTGGGGCTAAGGGTGAGAAATATAGATTGAATGAGAGCCCAAAACCATATTTTTGCACCAGGGCCCATGAGTCTCTAGTAATACACATTTTTCTGCACTCCCTACACACCTGTATTTGAATATATTACTACCTCAAAAAAAAATAGTGGGGCCACATTGTAGTTTTAAAAGACCAAAAATTGCTAATAGCCAGAGAATATTTCCTGTAAGGAGGTCTTAGTTCTTACAGAGAGGCAGATTTGCACCATTCATTTGTAATGTGTGTTTGTATTTGACTTTAAAGATTTAAAAATAGTGAGCACTCATTATTAGCGAGTTAAAATAACAAGCTCGCTGTAAACCTCCTCTTACTGCTTAATGTGCTTCTTAAATCATTAGGTTTTTCTAGCGCATAGCATGCATGTAACAGGCAAGCCATGAATTATTTATTTTCTCATAATGACGGGAGAATCAGAAATTGAGTGAAGATGTGTGCAAGAAGGTGGGGGGGGGGAGGGGATTTAAATCAGAGTCGTATAATAAGGAAGCACTTGGCTAATTAATTAAGCATAAAAATAAAATCATTCTTTTATTATAGAAGTTATTTTTGAAGCACGCAAGGCAATTAAGCAGTCAAGTCGTTTCGGACATTGTAATTCAATATATACTCAGTTTGTGGATATTTTAGAAAAATGTAATCTCCTAATTTTAATTCCTGATGGCTTTGCTATGATTTGTGTCATCTTTATGATGTTTAATCCTTTGTGACAATGAGAAGATTCCCACAGTTTCATCTTTTTGCTGCTTTTAAGTTTGTCTCCATTAGGGGGAAAGAAGGAGTTTGGGAGCATAAGATACAACAGCTTGTGCCTGGGATTCAGCATTAACTATACATTTGCTGCTGTTCTGATCATGTGAAATAAGCAGAGACCCACGAAACAGCAATTGTTCCTGATAATACGAAGAGATAAGCGCTCCTACTGGATAAACATCATTCTGTCTGTGAATGCTTCAGCCTTTATAACAGTGTCACCACTTCACCTTGTATTATTACTCTGTCCACTGTTACTTATAAAATTGCTTATTCATAAAAGGAATAATTGTCGTGGAAAGGTGGGACATTTATTCGCCACTTTCCATATTCAGGTCTTCAGCGCACTCTGCAATGTGGTGAATTCCAGACCAATTCGACAGCTTACCATAGTCACTTTGTGCCACCTTACCTATGCATACACAGGTAATTTGTCTATTCATCGAACATCAGAGTCTGTCGCAGTAGCAAATTTGGCAAGGTGTATTGCGTCACATTTGCCAGTTTTACTGTGCTAGTTTGAAGTGGTATATTAGGTGGCTGATGGCAGGGCCTCATTGATTAAAGGCCAAATAGCTGTGTATCGCTATGAATTAGCATCTATTCGCCACTTCCCCTTGTTTGCTTACTGAGTAAACTCTGTGATGTGGCGAATATGTGACCAATTCGAGGATTACGATAGTCACAATCTTACGGAGCTCTTCGCATCACTTTGCGTATGCGTGCACAGGTACTTCTACTAGTGACCAAGCAAAGAAGTATGTCGACGGAGCAAATGCAACTAGGGGAACTGCTCCAAATTCACCTGTTTGACTTCACCACTTCAGACTGACAAATTAGGGGGCTGATGGCAGGGCTCTGCATTCTACTTTTATATGACTGGCTACACCACACTAGGCATCTGACAGCGATCACCGCTGTCTGCTTCTTTGACAAGACTATTTGCCGCTTATTCAATAATGAGAAGTGAATCTGCGACTATTTTGGAGATGCGACTTGAATTCTTGTGGTGAATTTAACAAGTGAATTCATCCTGTAGTCAATGAAAACCTCAGTCTTTACCAAGAGCATGTCTATTAGATAGTAAATCTATGTAGAGAATGAGGTTCTCTATTTTAATAATGCCTTCAGGCTATGGGACAGTATTTTCGCCTGGTTCCAGGTCCCACCTTAGTCTACATTCTACTTTTTCACTGCAGCACATTCACCGCTATAGTTTGGTTCCCCAATACATATTCACTGCTTATTTTGTTTCTTTACTGAAGTCTTGTTCTCCCATTTCACTCTACTATCATTAACCCTCTACCAATTGTAATCTTCTCCTTTCTGCATTCATCCCAGTTTATGATGTATTAGATTCCCGTTGTTATGTAATTGTCCTTTCTCTCTTTGTACTTCTATAAATACTTTTATTCTTAACTATATCTTTTTTTTTTTACTTCCTTTACACAATACAGTTTCATAAACTTTCTGTCCCACTGCATCTCCCTCATTATCTCAGTATTTTCTTTCAGTATATATATATATATATATTTTAAAGTTTCCTGCTGTCCAGATCTGTGATTCTGTGTTCTTCTCATTGCTCTGTTTTTCACACACGTTCTTCCTGCCCATTGCTTCTTCCTGTCCACACTGTTTATGGCTGCCTCATTCTGCTCTACACGTGAGTCTGGCACCAGCAGATTTATCTCTGGACAGTCCGAGGAGCTGTACTTTCTTCTCTAGAGATGGCACGCCTCAGGTTATAGATAGTTTGGATACTGCTCCTCGCTCCTTGCTGAGAGGTTCATCAATATTAGGAGAAGCAGGGTGCGAGAGGCCCTTACACGTCGTCTAAATCTTCACCCACATTACAGCTGCCAAAGATTATTCTTCCAAAGGGCGGCATTCTGTTGTATAATATAAATCAGGAGAGGCGAAGGGGGAAGGGCAAAGCCATTTTTACATGCTCCCCTGGGGGATTCAGGGTAGGGATGCTCTCTGTATAGGCTTTGTAATGATGTACACTGCAGGCTTGGGACACTTCCACTAATCCATCTCTGTTGGGCTGGAAATATCTAATAGAATGAGAGGTCTGTATTACTAACAGCGACAGAAATATCTCTGTACGATTTCCTACCTTTTTTTTTTTTTTTTTACTAATTAGCTTTATTTTATTCCTTCATCACGAAGCTCGCAGCAGATTCCTTCGGCATGTTCTGCTTTAGAATGTAATTGATGAAAAGAAATGTGTGCTTGTTAAGAAATGGCTGCCATTATTAGAGTTTTGTTTAACAGAGTAATTGAGCTGAAGTCCAATGTTAATATTGTTTCGTTAGGAAGTTTTGTAAAAGGGTTGCACTTGTGCACTTGTTCAGAGCTGAGTAGCCCCGGGAATAAGATAAATGTGAACTTTTACAGTTAAATTACTTGTTTTAATGGAAAGTTATCCTTGTGATATAATGGACAGCAGGGGAGCTTGTAAGAAGAGAGTGTGTGTGTGTCATGGCCAAAAGTTTTGAGAATGACACAAATATCATATTTTCACATGATCTGCTGCC
>WMED01002275.1:0-24723 GCA_019650415.1 Pipa parva
CGCCGTCCGCCAGTAGCAAAAGCGAATTCGCATCCTCTAGATAGTGAAGAGAAGTGAATTTGCGTCTAATTTAAATATTTCACTAAACTTATAACAAGTTTAATTTTAACTATGATCAAAGGAAAACTGATGCAAGGGACTGTGACCATTTTAAACATAGCAGTTTGTCTCATTTTTATAAACATTAACTAAATAATAAAATAATTTTGCACGCGCACGCAAAATGATGCAAATAACTCCGTATGTTAGCGAATGTCACAGTCGCTCGGATTGTAGCGTAGTCTTCCGAATTGGTCGCGAATTCGCCACTTCACAGACTTTTGGCTATAAGCGAACACTGGGAAGTAGAGAATAGACGCGAATTCACACCTTAACGCGACAATTCGGACTTTGCTGAATTACCCCCTAAATATTTATGTTTCAGTGAAATGGACACTAAGGGCGAGTTTAACTGGGAGAACACTCTGCAGTTTCTCACGGTAAGTATCGCGAGATTTGCTTCGATTGATACTTACCGCGAGAAACTTCAGAGTGTTCTCCTGATTATTAAATTTGGAAAAGCGAAAACAAGCTTTTCCGAAATTAATAAATTTCACCCTAAGGGATAGAATATACAGCACATATAATGTGTCTGCTTTTGTAAATAAAATGCGGAATTTACCATGATTCTATCTCCCTATATGGCTCTCTCCTTAATTATCCAGTGTCTATAAATAGATGTTACTGTTCAATTTCAGAAAAAAAAAAATCCTCTAAAAATCTAGTAGGTAGAGAATTCTTATAATGGATGTGATCTTAAAATGCAGGTCTTCCAAAATCTCGGATTTGTTTTAAAAAAGAAAAAGACAGAAAACTGTTCCCATGAGGGAGTGGCAGAAAGTGTCCCCCTGTTGTTTTGTAGAAAAAGCATTGCTAGGGTAACAATTTCTTTCTACCTAAATCAATATCATAATGCACACTTTAGTTCACACAAAATAATGAATATCTTAATATCCCGACCAAGGGCCTAATTCACCAATGTGCGAAGTGAGCCGCGATGTGTTCGACTCACTTCGCGAATGGTATTATGCGCCCGCTGATCTCCTGTATGCGGACATCAGCATGCGCATTAAAGGGATTCCCCTCCCGGCGAAGAGACTCGAGTGCTCTCGCCAGGAGGGGAATCCCTTTAATGTGCATGCTGATGTCTGCGCGCAGGACATCAGCATGCGCATAACACCATGTGCGAAGTGAGCCAAACACATCGCGGCTCACTTCGCACATTGGTGAATTAGGCCCCAAATGATTTACTGATAGGAAAACTCTTCATTCGTTCAGCATTGGATAAATATCCAATCTCTTTATTTTTTTTATTTTTAATTTAGTGTATATGTAAGGCCATACCTTTAGCTCCTTGTAACCCTGCTTCACCTCTGAACCCTTGAATTCCAGGAGTACCTATATAGAGAGAAATGCATATTTAAGTATTGAGAATGAACTGAATATAATTTAACATACAGATTGAACAGATGTCAGAACTAGAGAATTGCTGGTATGGAGTAGGCACATTTTTGAAAGATTTCATGAGATATCCAGTCTTTTAGTATCTACAATGTATTCAAGAACTTTCCTCAAACAAAAAGACAATCAGTCTTGATCTTTCACATGTTTCATATGTTAATAAACGTATTATTTACTGCATCCTACTTTTGACATTTAAATCGCTTCACTCTGCTGCCTCTCCCTACAAATCTTCCCTTGTTCGCTTGTATGTGCCTAGCCATCAACTCCGCTCTTCACAAGGCAACCTTGACTATGACTATGATTAAGCGCTCTTGCGTGAAACGCGTTAGTGCTGCTGTGTGTTTTGTTTGCATGTAACCAATTTTTATGAGAGACTAACAAAGAAGGCTTTTTATCTACTTCGAGTGCCAGAGGATTGTTTTTTGTCTACAAGCTCCTTCCTGGGTGTTGGAGTCCGCCATAATTCCTCCAGAGCACACAATGGAAGCCACAGGGTGTGAGTAAAAGAACTTTTTTATTTAAGGGATAGAGCCGTTTGATGTTTGCATCTAACATATATTCTTCAGGAACCCCTCATGTAGACTGCCCAATCTCATCTTAAACCCTTCTCTCTTGCTTCCCCTTGTCTTTGAAATTCTATACCCCTCTACCTCTAGCAAGGACAATCCAACATTATCTTCAAATCTAAATTAAAATCTTACCTCTTTGAGCACTAGCACTGGTTTTCATGTCTATTAATATTTATACAATTATATTCAAAATCTCTATTTACTTTCTTATTTAATTGGCACCTATAGCCAAATGAACTGTCACTTTATCTTACTACACTTGTTACCCTCCTATATGTTTATGTAAGTCTTCCTCCTACTTAGATTGTAAGCTCTATGGGGCAGGGACTGCTATCCTCTTGTTTCAAACATGACCTGGCACTTAGAGTGATGTATTTTCTTGATTATATGCTTGTAATTTACTTCACTTGTTCTTAGTTCCGCACTTTACCCTTGTCTGTATTATTACTGGATTGTACAGCGCTACGTAACCTTGTGGTGCTTTATAAATAAAAATAGGGATACATACATATACATGTGTTGTGGAGTGTTGTAAAGCTCATAATGGTAATCATTGACAGTTGTGGCTATCTTCTATGATTTTTTACAGCCTCGTTGCTTTCTAGCTGTAAATCAATTTTTTTGTTCTAGAGCTATGCTCACTATTAAGTATATATGCAAGGCTATCAGCTGGTGTCGATTCATGTTTCAGTAAGCTATTATTACTCTGTTCTTGCCAGATTCATGTATTTCAGAATCTGAAACTTAAATCTACATCCAATTTATATTATTTGCTTTTCTACATTATTGACCACATCTGAGTAAATGTTTTTTTTTTGTTTGTTGTATATTCATTAAATTAGTTCTTGAATGCAAGAAAAATTTCAGCAGTTGGCACACCCACAGTTACACATTGTGGAATCATTTAGGCAGCTGCAACTCTCCAATCAGGAGGAGGGCTATGGTGATGTTACTTGCTGGGAGTTTGGCAATACAATTCTACATCAGAAATCCAGGATTTCCCATGGGAAAAATTTTTTTTTACCAAAAGTCTGGGCACAAACCTGGAACCCCTGGTGGACCTTGAGGACCCAAAGCACCTGTAAGTAAAATAGATATGTGTTAGTTGTGTGTTTGTTCTCTATCACAGAAAGAACCTTCAACCAACACTTCCAGGTTTTTCTAAAAGCAGAATGAAACTGTAATTAAATTATTCTGCTGATTATCTTCCTCTGAACTAAATCTGATGTTATAGAGTTTACCTTTAAGACCCATTAATCCTTGCATGCCTGCTGCTCCCGGTAACCCAGGTTCACCTGCCATTCCTATTAAAAAATGCCATAATGTTATTAAAATACCTGACAATTTTCATAATAATGTATTTGTTAATATTATCATGAATTTTAATGCATGAAATTCTTTAAATGTATTCCAAATATCTGTACAATTATTTTTACACATGAAAACAAATAGATTATATTTCTTACAGTAGGTGATCCAAAAACTGTTTCGATTTATACAATCTCCTTTTCATACCAGAAAACATCTCATTTTTAGGGTCCACTTCCAATGCCAAACATTCAGCAATCTCTTTTTAATACCCATTATTAAACCATCTCATTAAAATACCAACCAATAGACCAAGTATTGCCTATTACCTGTATTAGGTACAACACAATCTTCTCCAATACCAAAAATCCCACAATTTTTTTAATGCTTACTATTATACATCTCCTCTGCAGGGAGGGGCAAGCACCCTCTGGAAGGCCAACAGGTCAGGAAATAGGCCACATCAGGAGTAATTATAATCTCCCGAGGCACCCCTTTGTCCTGCCCAATTTGCCTAATGGTTGTCCATAAGGCAGATAGGGCAGGAGAAGGGCACATTGGGAGTTTAGGATTACATGACATCATGATTGTCAGTACCTTTATATGCCACGAAGTAACAGTTTTACACAGAAACATAAACTCTCTATTTTCTCAGTGTTTAATTGACCATTATAGTTGTGTTTACTATGTTTACTATTAACTGTATTAACCACTAAACCTGAAACTTATGCTAAGTTTTAGCAATGACAATGATGCACTCATTAGTGATGCCACTGACACTCCACCTTCTTCACTGTGATTAGCTGAGCTCTGGTGGAAAGTCCAGTTTCAGATATCTGGCTGGGAGACGACAGCAGCTTGGGATTTGGGGAAAGTGAAATAGGACTGTGAGACAGGACCTGAAAAATGGGACTATCCTGTGGATTTGGGCCATTTATGGGGTATGTATGAGCACAGCTCAAAGTATTACCTCTGTCTCCTTTTTCTCCAACTCCAGGAAGACCAGGGTCACCACGAGGTCCAGGTAATCCATCTCTTCCTCTTTGCCCAGCTGGTCCTTCCAAACCAGTGTCTCCTACAGTGAGAGAGACATTTTGTTACTGCTTTAAATACACATCAAGGAAAATAAATATCCATATCTTGTAAATTACCATTTTATTTTATACATACACCAACAGATGAAGTTGAAAAGTGATTATTACTGACATTGTTCTTGTGTATGCTGATATTTAACACACAGTTATGATCATTTACATTCAAGAAAAATAACAAAAGTAAGATTTAATTTTCACTAACCAGCATTGCCTTTCTGTCCTTTTGGTCCATCTAATCCTGGATGCCCCATGATACCTTGAATTCCTACAATAAAGGGAAGCAATGAAAACTTAAAAAGGAGCTTGATCAACTAAAAGACAAAATCAAAATGACCATATCATTATTATATTCTATTATTGTTCTGTAATATGATTACTAGTAATCTACAGATTGGGACACAGTGTCCTCAGATCCAGAGACTGTCAGTAATGAAATACCGAACAGACAGTAGATGTAGAAAATGACAAGAAAATAGGTACAAGATGAAAACAGTGGGAAAAAGAGAATCAATAAGTTTTCTGGCAGCAGCATAGAGCAAAAATAGTCTTGTAAATATTGATCATCTTTATAATGTACATAATGTCTATGTGGGTGGAGTCTTGTTTAAAAACACTGTGAGTGATCACTGTAAATAGATCTTGAAGCGGTGCTAAATGTTAACATAAAGGGAGTTATGTTAGTCTGAATTGTCTTTCAAAGGTGTGAATTCACCACTTCCCCATAATCGGGTATTTTAGCAAACTCTGTAATGGGGAAAATTCACCAACTAATGACAGTTGCATACTACAGGATAGACTACTACTGACACAGTTGTGAATTTGCTATGGGAATCCTCTGTTTAGTTAATAAGGAGTAGAGAATCAGAGCATAGCCACCCGAAGTGATTAGAATTCACTTTGATAGTCAAATTCTCACTTTTATCAGTAACTTCCATAATTAGCTTCAAATACGAGGTTGTATATTCTAGTAAATATCATTACATTTAAAACCCCAGGTTATAAACTGCTGCATGATATGTCATTTCTGCCAATGCAAAGGGATTCAATGGTTTACTAAGCATTGTTAACTAATTAAATAGAAAAGCAGCTACAGATCATAAAGGTTTCATAGCATCCTTCTGCCGAGTCAGAGAGCATTGATAAATGGTTGAGACTGAAGACTATGCATGCATTTACTCTCAGTAGAAATGATGGAATTAATTAAATATTAGTGAACGTGTAATGGTAAGTTTTAGTTGACCATTTAGGGTTCCTTAAAGGAACAGGAACACTATAAAAAGGAAAGAAAAATCTCTTTTGGATTGTCATGACATCTATTCAATACATGTTAATGGCTGAAATATCTTCTTTGAAGTTACATATCTGATCTGTAATATTTTGATTTTATTTTTCATGGTTGCAGTCAAGTTCCACCTGTTAAGTAAGCAACCATTTAACTAGTCCTATTAATTCCTATTAACTTTAGATCATAAATATTCACACAACACAAACCAATAAAAAATCAGGAATTAAATATGATTTTTTTTTTTTTTTTTTTTTACAATTCCTGCTTAAAAATAACTACTATGCTATTTCAAATATCAAACTAATATTTATGGCAGTAGTCCTTTAAATTGGCACAACCACAACTCTAGCTTACCTTGAGGACCTGGATGACCTCGGTCACCTATTAAAAAGAGAATGAAATATCTTCATTTTGTGGCTATTAATAGTAGTTTTCTTTTTGTTTTCGTCTATAAAGAATGCTTGAATGAATGGGTACAAATCAGTTTGACATTAAACAATGAAACGTTTTTCAAAAAGTAAATAAAATGAATAACAACTGAATATTATAAAATGGAAAAGTATTATGAAATAGCAGTTTAGAGGCACCATATTTGCTTTCCTTATATATGTAACTTACATTTTAAGGGACTTGTAGGTAGGACCCTATTACATAGGGTCCTCATATTCTGTACATTACTTCTAAACAACTCACAGTACAGTTCTGCAGAATATGCTGGCATTTTAGCAATCTAATATAGCAATAATATTGACATTATGTCATAATATAAATATCTCACCTTTTTCACCTGGCATGCCGGGGTCTCCTAAACAAGGAACCAGCAAAAGTAGTAAGTCATAAATAAATGGGTAATGTACGAAAATGTAAGAACAAAAAATTCTAATGAAATACAAAAATGGCAATGTGATCATCTATATTTTAATTTAAATAATCAATAAAATAATTTGAACAATTTTACATCTGCTAATCTTTAACTATTTGGATCTTGTTTTTTTTCATGTGGACCAAGGATTTGGAATTGTCTCTCCTGACAGTCTGGCAAACAATTTAGCTTCCGGTTGGTTTACTCATTGGAAAATATTGGAGGTTATTTTAGGTCATTCTCACCTTTCTGACCAGCTTCTCCTTTTTCACCAATAAAGACAGCTGTTAAGAAAAGAACATAATTACTTTTTTATTGTAAATGTAGCAATTTTTTTCGTCACAATGTCTCTATGGATATGAATTTATTGAAAGAGAAAGCAGGTGTTCAAATCAAATTCTGCTAACAAAATTGACCAAGGACCTAATGCATTACACAGTTATGAACTTGAGCATCTGAAGAACTAAAATTTAGGGAGGATGGTGACGTGATGTCATGAAATTACTGTTATGTGATTTCATGATGTCACCACCACATGACTCATCGGGAGTAGTCCTAAAGTCCTGATTTGCCCCTCTCTCTAATGGATAATGGCCTCCTTGATTCAGAAGCCCATGGACTAGCAGACTTATGAGGGGGGCACTTGCCCCCTCCTCTGGACACCCATGGTGATCTTTGATGAACACTTACATCTTTAGTAAATACAGAAGGGAGAGAATTATTTCAGTTGCTAATAACAGCAACATGTTTTTGTTTTTATACTATTTTCATTGTTTAAAAAAAAATCTTACATCTTTCCATTTGCATTCTCTTTTTCATGTAGTCCCAGAACACTTCTTTTGTTTGGTCATTAAAGGCAAATCCACTTGATATTGTGTTGCTGACATCAATACCAGACGAAGAACCACCTGGTACACTTTCCAATGCAGATTTACTTTGCTTCGACTGAAGGTACTCAACTACAGCTCTGTTACTGGGCTGATTCTCTTCCAAGGCTTTGACACGTGAAGTCAGATTCTTTACATCCTGCCCTGTAAAGTAACACACCAAAGGAATCATTTTAGACAAACAAAATAACTTACAGATTTACTCTGACTTGACCAAGAATGATGATGTTAGGCCATATTAGCGGATCTGTTGGTAATACATTCTTGCTGTTATATTAAGTGTTAGCACACATTTATGCTGTGTTATACATGTTTGCAACTGGAAAATTGTATGAATATGGCATATATTTAAAAAACAATCTTTAATAAGGCATTACACTTCTATTTCACAGTCTTCCATCAGCTGCGTTGATTAGAATATTCACTACGCCTTACATTACACAATGTAAAATCCAATAACGTGTGGGTTTAAAGAGCCTAGACTAATTGTTACATAACTGAATTTTTCTAAGAAAAGTTACAATAGGAATGTTTATCAGTATGATTAATTGTTCAATGGGACTATAACCCTACAAATATCAAAGTAAATTAAGGTGTTCATATACATCTATAATGAACTTGGATCGTAATAGAGGTTTAGGGTCATTTTAAAATGTTAAAAATTGTGCAACACTACAAGACACATTTTTTTATTTGTACAAAAACTAATAGTCAATAACTGCAGGTTACAATCCTTTCATTTTATTTATATTGTTATGTGATTGACTTTGTTAACATATAATAACTTAGGTCAGTTGCTTCTGTTTGTTGATAAAGGTTGTCACAATGGAACCTATTACTTACATAGTGACAGGAGCCCAAAAAGTAGACCGAGAAGGAAGAGTAATCCGAGAAGCAAGCCAAGTGCCCACATCCACCACTTGCAGCAGGATGCACAAGGACCACAGAATGTGTCTGTTGCCCCACCTCCTGCACCATCATCCTGATAGTTTGCCTTAACTCCCTCAACTCGATGTATCTCTGTAATAAAAATAATAACAGTTGTGAACATCTGATCTGAAGAATGAAGAATAATATGCTGCTATTGTTTTGGAATGGGTATTTGCAGATACTAAATTCAGCTAGAGCAGTTTAGTATGGTACCTAGGTCCAATCACCTATACTTCACTACTTGTCATTCATGGACATGTTCCTTCATATGACTGTATGACACTACCATAACCCATTAGTATCACCACTTGGGGATATTTTACTCTGGTTAATTCTGTACTTAGTTTATAACACTTAATAAGGGCAAAATTTATTGAAGTCGGAAAGGCCGCTTTCAGTCTTTTTGACTTTATTGCACGAGATCTTGTGTTGTTCCCGTGAGATTACCGTATGAGTTTTTCGATCAAGTTGTTCAATCTCAATTTTTTCTAATTTTCTAATGGAAAGGTAGCCGTACTTTGCATTAGTGGTATGGCTACCTTTTTATCAAAAAATCGAGATCGATAAACTAGATTAAAAAATTCTCGCAGTAATCTCACGAGAACAACGCAAGATCTCACGCAATTTTAATAAATTTTGCCCATGGGCTTCAGAATGTCATAATTATTTACTGTGGATCATGATTCTAGAACCTGTTCCCAAGTACCTGATAATACGTATATTTAACTAATATCTGATGTATATAGACATAGATAGATATATTTTTATATAAGTGTAAACATTGTAGAAAGCAGTGCAAATGAGTGATTTGATAAATAGGCCTGTTATTTAATGAAATCATAAGAGAGATTTATTACCTTTTATGACTTACATACCTGCATACGTGGCTTTGTCCTTTGTTACTTTTAACCCTCCTGAACAGAAAAAAAGATCACTTTTATCTACATTATATATAGCCCCAGAGCATTCATAGAACATAATAAAAATATATGTAATACATGATATAATAGTTAGGTCCCCTATTTTTATATCCTTCATCAGAATTCACACATGGAGATAAAACATTAAAAACCTTATAAATATTAAATAGTATGTATACTACCCAAATTATATTTGGATAAGTCTTATCATCAGTGCAACCTCTTGCATGTTCAGCAGCCATAGAAAGAGTGAGATAGATAAAGGTTAAAAGATAACAGCATACTGTCTGCTTATTCTTTAACAATTATTTTTTGCAGTGTTGCAAACCATCTTGACAACTTATGATGGTAACAAATTGATGGAGCTCTTCACATCACTTTGCTTGCAAATGCTTTGGCTGTTTATCAGACATGGTCAGTAGAAATTCACCAAGGTCTACTGCAGCCAATTTGACTTCGACAGGTCAAGTAGCAAAGTGGACAGCAGGGCTCCAGTTTGGTATGAGACAAATGTATACTCAAAAGTCATATTAAATCTAGCAGCCAAATAGCAACATGATTTAGAAATTGGGTGGCACTGAAAGGAACATAAAAAAAAATTGTTCTAATTTAGTTGACTATAATACGGTGACAAATGGGTGGCACTGAAAGGAACATAAAAAAAAATTGTTCTAATTTAGTTGACTATAATACGGTGACAATAGTGCCAACCAAAATATGACAAACTGGTGAAAATGTCTTTTTTTTTTAATGATAACCCTGCTTTTTGATAGTGTTTTGTCATTAATATAAGAAGATACAATTAGAGTGACATTGTTCTTTAATAGACTTATGGAAAATTTTGAGAGGATGACGTAACTTCATTTCACTTGATTACATTTGTGTCACTGCGCACTCTCTACACCACACCATGAGGCGAAATGTATTAAACTCGACAAAGCCTTTTTGGCTTTTTTGAGTTCAATCAGGAGAATGATTTGAAGTTTCTCCCGGTAAGTATCGCGAGATTTGACTTGTGTGATACTTGCTTTTTTAAATTAAATATATCCATGGAAAGGGAAGCCATACAATATAGCTACCTTTTCATGGATATATTTAATTTAAAAAAAGTTTGTCATGGTATCGCATGATGCAAATCTCACCTTACTTACCGGGAAAAACTTCAAATCATTCTCCTGAGTTATTAAACTCGGAAAAGTGCAAACGGCTTTTCCAACGTTAATAAATTTTGCCCAATAATTATGTGTCAAATACCATCTAACATTGTTTGCTTTTTCTCCAAGGTAATATGCTGTTAATGAATAAGGAGCTGATTAGCTTCTTACAGTCATCACAACCATCATAGTGACAGAAAAAGGGACACATATGCACTTCACCTGTCAAATTTGGACTTTGATGAATAACCCGCTTACTTGGTCATAGCAGCTCTTTCATTTGCCTTTACTAACATCTACTGGTGGCTAAAGACATTTTCCAATAGAATGTTTCATTGTTTAAATTATTGGAGGATTTTTGGTGTCACTACATATTTGGCTTTGGATCTGTCCTCATAAATGTTTAATGAAGGTTATGGTCAAGAAATGTCATGTAGGGATTTAGGAAGAACCCAAGTAATAATGGAAGGCAAGACCATAAACAGGATGATGGAAGCCAACAGAGTAAAGAGGTGGGATAGTGTAGTTTGTGGGGGTTA
Source organism: Pipa parva (assembly GCA_019650415.1). Lineage (NCBI taxonomy): Eukaryota > Metazoa > Chordata > Amphibia > Anura > Pipidae > Pipa > Pipa parva. The sequence goes on from WMED01002275.1 coordinate 11,052, forward strand.
TTCACTAAAGTCTGAATTGTTGCATACAAGTACAAATTCGCCAGATAAAGACAGTCACAATAGGCTGCTACTGTCACAGTTGCGTCTTCATAATGAGAATATTGTCGCAGTTGTGACTTTCTTATGGGAAAATTGTTGCAATCTTTAAACTTTAATAAATATTTGCGACTTTACAATGGGGAAGTTTTCTCGGATTTGCTATGGGAATTCGCTGTTTGCGAATTCTACAGTTGAATTCACACCTTAGTGAATAACCTCCTGGATAAGGAACAGAACAGATCTGGGAAACTAAATGTGAGGCAGAATCTTAGTCACATAGTCCAGAGTGGATACCAGAAAATCAGACACAAGGAAGGTTACTAGACAAGCACAGGGCAAAGGAAAGATCCCAGGAACAGGGACAAGGAAAAATGGCACAGAAACCAGAATATTTTCTCATGTCTGACAAGCACAATCAGAGAAAACAGAACACAGTGAACAGATATACTATATACTCCTGTATATAACAGGTGACTGTCGTGTGAATAATTATTTACAAAGGTACAAACTAGATTGTTTCTGGAAACTGTAATGGTATTATTCCTTTGTCAGGGCAGAGTTCAACCTATAAATTTCCCTCTCACTGAAGAGGGTGACAATAGTGGTCACAGGGGTCAACTGATCGCACCCACAGCCAGCCATGAAGAACCTGGCCCCACCCCTTGACACCTAGGAAGCTTCTCTTTACAATGTTTTTGGTATGCTCTTGCCACACAGAGCTGTTATCTGTTCCCCTGCATTAAGATATACTTTCCTCCTTATACAGACTACTTTCTCTCCCTCATACACAACCAGCCTTTTCCCTCTCGGATACTGTCAAATCTGTTTTACATCATCACTGCATTTATTTTCTTGCTGCTAGAAGCACTCCCTTATCCTTTTATTCCCTTCAATCAACAGTGAAAGCACAGTAACACTAAAAAAATAAAAATGCCTCAAATGAATTTATAGTTACTATATATTCAATCTGCGCTTTCAAACATTCTAAGTTGTGTCTAAAAAAGAAAGATATTTATTTAGTTATTTAGCTTTGAAAATTGTGCTTTAGGGTACAATTCCTGAATATGTATGTATCTGAAGTATTATAGAAAACATCATGGCTGCTGTTAGTAAAGATATAAACAGATGGAAAGAAATATTCCTGAATTTAACGTAAAAAAAACCCAATTTTTTTTCCATTGTTGTATTTAAATAAATGCTATGCCTATCTCAATAGGTAAATAATGTTTGCTTTTTGGTTTTACTGGTCCTTTAATAGGAAACTTTGCCAGGAATGTTGCCTTTAATGTAATACACTCTGCATATTGCAAATCATTTGCATTTTTAAAATCTGGGCAGTTACCATTAGCTTCAGATTTGTATGAGGTTTCCACACTTGTAACACCCTGTTTTTCTTTTTTTAATCCATCTTCACTATAGGAACCTGGAAAATAAGTGTTTGTAAATTTAGCCTTATTACTTTCAGAGTAAAATGCAAAAGTATTTTGAAAATGTAGGCACAGCACAATCCACTAATAACCCATAGAGTTTATGACTATGTACTGACCCAGACTTGGGCACTACAAAATCCTTTTAGGCCTAGTGGGGTTGTTAAATTATCTTTTCCGTGTGTTTTATTATTCTAATAATTTTATAGATCATCCTCCTGAGACAATGGGTTGAGTGACATCTACTGGCATAACTTGGCATTACACTAAGAAAAAGTGTTTAAATTTGTCTTAGTAGTATTAAAATTAGAGAGGAGGTCTCATGTGGGTTGATATGGCTGAGTAGCAGGAAATAAGTGTGATTCCAAAGAGTGACTCAAGGATGTGAGGAGACACTGATTTGCACCTCCTTGAGGTGCCAGGCCTCAGGCCTGGGATTATAACCCCAGAAGGGATTATATGGACATTTAATATCAAGGACTCGTGTGATATTTGCTATTTTTCACAAGAACTGTTTCACTTACAGGATGTAAACTGTTATTTGTTGCATTGATGTTTCAGTAAAGTTTTGATTGTTTGGTTAACTACACTCCTGCCTGTTGGAGTCTTACTTAGCAACATCTAAAAGAGAAACAGCCTAAAAAACATGTAAAGGCCAGAACACCACCTTCAGGTACATCTACCTTTTATTATTTTATTTTTACCATTTTTCACTTTTACTTTTGAAATTGTTTCTGACCCACATTTGCTGGAGCTCTCTGGGAGGCACCGTGACAAGTACAATCCAGAGGTCGCTAGCCCGGCTTATCGTGTTTGGTCACTAAAACTACAAATAGATTTATGTGCCACAGGGTTGCAGGCTGTGTACAAGACCAGTCTGCACAGAGTGCTAGAGTGCCAATGGTATATTTTGCAAACTATTTTAGCAACATTGCAACTAAGGGTTGCATTAGTTACACTAGAACTGATCTTTATATATGGAGGATGGGCAAATTTACCAGAAACTCCACCATTGGAAGCTGCAAACACTTTCCCAGTGTCCTTAGACATAATCAGCACATCTCCTTCCTTTTTGGCAGGACTTTTTTCCTTCTCCAACAGAAGGAACTTGTAATCTTTGCTGAGAATCTCATCACCTTGGGATTTAGTGGTAGAAACTGAAAGACAGATATGTTTATCCATAACCCATTCAAAGATAATAAAATGTCTCCTAAAATATGCATGTTTGTAAGAACCCTACTTGTAAAATTAAAATCATAGCATAGTACATGGGAGCTCTTATTTTTTCAGTAACAAACATACCTTTAATAAAACACAATATATATAGAACAAGAAGTAAAGGCCGACAATTATCATTATCATTAAACTAGATTATATATATTAGAGTTCCTTTACAGATTTCCAATGCTCTTTGTGGCTTTTCTTAAAAGTCCTCATACAGGCCTGTCAGCTGCATGATCTGATCATAAAAAACTATTTTTACATTTTAAAGGTCCATTATACCACAAATTCTCTAACAAATAAACATTTACCCCTAAAATTACATTTAGCAGAGTTAGGGGTAACTCATCCCATGCTCTTCATCTTAATAAAGGAACATGATGTATGTTCTAAGCATAAATGTTAGAATAATAGAGTTGAGTTTGGGTTTTTTTGTGGTATTTTTTAGAAACGTAAGTAATGTTTTTAATGTACACTATGATTAAGCGCTATAGTGCGAAACGCGTAAGGAGCTGAATCTTATTGATTTTATGTCATATTTTGTACAAGGATGCTTTTAATTGATCTTCAATAAATATTTCTGATTTTACTCATTGGAGTGGCGGGGACTATCGATTGTATGTTTTTAATGTAGACAGGAAAATACAGGGAACTTGAAGTAAAAAGTATGAGAAACGTAACTCCAGACAATATATCCCATTGATTTTTACATTATTAACCAGACAAAGGGACATAAGGCAAACACACCTTTACAACTGAAAGAGTTAAATACCAAGAAAGATCCATTAGCCCACAACAATAATGCGATTAATCATTCATCTGGAAAATGACTAGCCCTTTCAGATATAATTATTTAATATTTACCAGCTGAGGTTGTAACATTGCTTCCAAGTCCACCTGAGCTATGAGTGACATTCTTCTGCACACCATATCCTTAAAGGAGGCAAAAAAAAAAAAAATTTAATAACCTTGTCAAAAGTGGCAAAGGAGTAAAATTTATTGAGCTATGTTCTATAATTCTATCTCTGCTGAAACATGTGTAAACTTACCTGCATTGGTTGTCGTTGCCACACTACTAACAATAGGCCCTGGTCCCGTCATTGGAGCAAGATTGTTTTGGACCCCAAACACTATACATAGAAAGATTACAGACTTGTTATACTCATTTAATTGTATTAATTGTAATGGTATACTGTGTACAATTTGATTACTGTTGCTGGGTGCCTTTAGTAAGTATAATGTAGGCTTCCACTACTCTTGTAATTGGTAGTATCTTTTTTCCAATGGATATAGTGTAGTTATTCGAAAGCTTCAAAGAATGTATGTGAAATAGAGCCCTGAAAATGTTTCCAGATTTAAGTGAATTTATTGTATGAAACATTCATTTGATAGGGAATAAGAGTTTAATCATTGCTTAGTCTAAAAAATACTCTTTAGCTACCAACCATGGAAGCTGTTTTTCACACAATGTTGTCACAACAAAAACACTAGCAATAGCCTGTAGCTCCAGGACATAGGATTGGTGTTACTTAGATTTGTACTCTAGAGGCGAAATATATTAAATTCAGAAAAACCTGTTTTGGCTTTTCCGAGTTTAATTGGGCAAACACCCGGAAGTTTCTCGCAGTAAGTAATGTAAGATTTGTTTCGATTGATACTAAACGAGATAAACTTTTTCCATTGAAGATATCCATGGAAAGGGTAGCCATATTTAACATTAGTGTAGTATGGCTACCCTTTCCATGGAAATATTCAATGGAAAAAGTTTCTCTTGGTAAGTATCAATCGAAACAAATCTCGCAAGAAACTTCCGGGTGTTCGCCTGATTAATAAACTCGGAAAAGCGAAAACGAGCTTTTCCAAGCGTAATAAATATCATTGAGTTTCATATATTTCTTATAGATTTACATGAATACTACTATCTTAAAATGTTTACAAGACAATTCTTTTTTGACACAATACAAATGTCAAAAATAAATACATTTCTGCAGATTAGTCACAATTATTACCTGCAGAGGAGGAGGTAAATCCAGAGTTTAAAGATGGAGAACTAGGAGCCAGGTTATTTGGGACTCCAAATACTTAAAAAAAGAAAGAAAGTAAATTAAAACAAGGGCCACTACAGAAAAACAAATAATAAATCCTGGTTATTTTAAATAACTTTACCTGAACCTGTCGAGGCAGCATTTATCATGGATGAGCTATAGCCCATATTATTGTGGTAACCTCCCATTGAGGATCCTGCTGGGAGGGTGGAGGACCACATATATGGTGGAAGAGCTGAATCAAGTATAGTTGTATCATAAGATCCTGAAACTATGAAAGAAGTAAATGTTAATGTGTTAAATGTGCAGAATCAATTTTTTTTAAAAAACCTTTCATTACAAATGTGTAGAAGACCACGTAAGTTATCCTTCACATTTAGAACCATTCATAGCATTATAAGACAATGAAATGTCATTCAATGTGTTTATTATATGATCCTGCAAGTTAATCTTTACCTGACTGGGAGCTTCCTGTTACAATCTTGGTTTCCACTGTGGCTTTTTTGGGAATTGGAAGTGTATTTGTTGGGGATCTGGTAGGGCTCACACTGGTGGAGCGTCCCCCTTTTAGTAATTTCTTCACATCATCAAGTTCTGTCCCTGCAAAATGAAACAAGGTAAATAATAAGAATTGTCTGTTTTGGGGATTTTTAAGTTAACTGCCACTTTTCCAACCTCTAAACACATTAAGAGAAAATCATAACATTTCACAACATTTCAGATATTGTAATGTTTGTACCATACACTGTATACGATGTGAAAAGTACTCAGGAGTAAGTAACATTACAGACATGTAAATATTACAAGTCAGTGATGCTGATATGCTCAGTGTGTCAGCATTAACCCCACCCTCCTGGGCAGACTTGTACCAGGAGGTATTTCTGAACATTCAGTCTGTAATGTACTTTATTTTTGTTGCTGAAATATTATTAGGGATTCCTGTTCTCCTGCACCAAATTCCATGGAATCCTGTGTTTCTGCATTATTATTACTGATTATTGTGCTTCTGAAATATTACTAGGGATTCCCGTAGATTGGCAGTTTACAAATTATACATGAATTAAAAATTATCATAAAAATTAAATTAAATTCATATCAAGAGGGACAACTTGATGGTGAGAACTGTTCTGAAATTGACACAATTTGAAAAACCCTTTTATAGCTTCAGCAATGAATAAATCATCTCCAGAAATGTCTGTTCCTTTGCTTTAGTTGGATCACCCTGGCAACATATATATTTTAAAACATACTCATAAATCCAAATGTACATATTGTGTTACTTACATCTAGTAGAAGGAGATGCGCTTTGAAGCCGGGTACGTATTTCAGTTTCTATAAAATAAACACTTTGCAAAGTTAGTGAGAATTCTGTTATAAACATACAGTATATGCATATGGTTAATCAACCTCTGATTTATTTATAAGAATTATAAACCATTTTATAGCACATAGAGTTTAATCCTTATGTTATGTAATTAGTAGAGAAATATTACAATTGCACTGTGACGTGGACATTTCTAAAGGTTTCCTCATAGAAAAGATCGAAAACAACTTTTTAATATATAAAAAAACATGCACCAAATCTGGCAAATGATTACCATTTTGATATGATAATATATATAAAAGGCTGGGAAGTTGTTGGATAAAAAGAAGAATTTAGAGTTTCTCTTAAAATGTAATCCAAAAAATGCTAATCCCTAAATTCTATCTAAATAATTCTCATTTCCTAAAAGAATGACACAGGGAAATATACCCACCCCTGCTTTGTGTTCGTCCTCTGGTTGTAGAAGATGCTGAATTAAAAATAAAACAGAGATAAATGTTACAGTTTTTGGAGGAATTGTAAGTGGAGGGGCAGGAAAGGATATCAAATAATGGGAATGTCATTTTAATAAACAGTTTTATCATACCCATTTCTTTTCTAACGTATTCTGGGGAAGAATTTCCACTGGAGCTTCCTAAAAAAACAAATTAGTTTACACTTCATTTTTTGGTCTTTTACTCTAGAGTAAATAAAAACCATCCAATCACATGTACATAGCAGTGATATGTAGATATTTGATATATATATATATATATATACATATATATATATATAAGATATATTATATAGATATATAGATAATAGTTAGAATGCATTCTTGGAACTTTCAAAGAGCTGTTAAAAAGTGAAAATGTATTAATCCATATTTAAAAAAATAAAAATAAAATAACCACAGTAGGAGTTTAGTTCATGTGCCGGCCCCTGTTAGAGTGTTTCTTAAATAAACTGACTACTTTGGTGTGGATTCTTGTCTGACTTTTTTTTCTTTTAACAGTTATGATCACGGCCCTATTGAGGGGGACAACATGTGAATTTTACTCCGACTCCTCCTGCTAGCCATATACTGCCCTATTTCACTATATGCATGCAAATAGCCAAGGGTCCACTAGGACCCATTATTCTTATCACAATTATCATATCATTATTATCTTAGCCCAAACATATTATAATGCATGTAATATACCACTTACAGAATTTCACGAGGATTGTAAAAGTCACCTTGGAGCTCTCTGACTTTTATGAAACCACTCAATCTGTTGCCTTGAGCATTTATATAGTTGCAGAAGTCCAAAGTGACTTTTAATATCCTTATAAAGAACAGTAGGTGGCGGCATATCTTCTATAAACTGTACACCACTATTATCAAAGAAACCAAACACTTTACTATATTGTGACAGTTCCTTCTACTCAAAAATTCCACAAATTTCAGTCCCACCTTCATATGCTCCTTGACGGCTTGTAGAGTGTGTTCTCCTTTCAAAGGTTGAGCTTGGGGAAATGGAGAGCGTGGAACTGGGGGACTGGGGATATCTGGAACTGGATGTGCTGATATTTACTTTTGTGCTTCCACCTGTTGCTGAATTGCAATAGAAAGTATCAATAACTAGACCAAGAATAAATGATTAGTACAGAGATACTTAGAATTTACTTGTAATGATCAAATATTTATTAGGCCCTCCTACTTTTTAACTTGAGACCTTAAACATGCTTTTTCTCACTTATTCACATTACTTTGGCATACATACAGGTGGGTTTATTGACCTAGCATAAACAGGAGAAAAAGGATTTATTGATCTAACCAACCTGTCGGCATTAGTGAAATATGGTGGATATCAAGAATGTTTTCTCTAAATTCGTTGCACAGCAATGTCATGTTTTTCTTTTGAGTAAAGATATAACTAAGCATCATGGGTATGGACAGAAAGGTTGTGGTCATGGTGAGATATAATCTAGCCATGGGGGTCAATAATATTCAATAACTGTTTGCACTGCACACATTCAGCTCTGTAAATGTCTTATAGTGGAGTGCATAGTCAGTTTGTGTCATACTGTACAGGATTTGTTAACATATTTCCCCCTTTATTGTACAAATACTAAAATAGGTTCTGTTCTGTGCCTAGAAGTCTGTATCCCTATAATTGTTTATGAAATTCCATTTTTGCAATAGATTATCACTTCACAAAAGGTTGCCATTACTATATGTCTATGAAAATGCCCACCCAGCACAAAGGAATAAATCATAAATATGGAACTGAAAACATTGATGAGGACTGGGAATCATGTGGTGACTGCAATGCTGAAGGAGGCATAAAGTAGTTATTTACATGTCTCCTCCTACTTCCCTACGAGCACTTGTTATACCTTTATTTTATGGTTTTGTGAAGTAATTCTATCTCTGTGGTAGCGACAATGTGAATAACTTCTGCTTAAAGAAGTATTGAATTATATCTCCTTTTGAGTAGAGGGCTTTCTGGCAACTTTTATCCCACCTCATCCCAAGCCCCTTTCAGACATTCCATTCACAAAACAATGGCAGACATTATATACAGTATATATATATATATATATATATATATATATATATATATATATAGAAACTTACCTGAAGTTACATAATTAGTGCTAGTGCTTTGCAGAAGATTCCTCTTTTCCATTCCACCCCCTCCACTCTGGGAGGAGATTTTGGAACCACTAGAGTTTGCTCCTTCTGTTGGAACACAAAGAGATTCTTAGAGTAAATATTGGACAGACAAGGTAGAGTGTACCTTGTGCAGGTTTTCTTTATATCAGTAAGTTTCTTCCAATTCTACTCTGCACTAACAATGGTCAATTTTATATTGTATCAGGACTGATTTTTTTCAAATTCTTTATTATCCCAATATGTTAGCAGTATTTTCTCAATAGCATTGTAGGGAAATTTTAGACTTTGTTATACATACTTGTGTTATCTTAATCACAAAGTCATTTTATCTATATCTGTATTAAACTCAGCCGCCATGTTACAGGAATTATATCGCTATTCTTTTGTTTGCATCAATTTTATTAGCTCATGTAACAAAATAATTAATACGGTAAACATACAGCAAAAATAAAGACGTGGACAAATAAACCCTTCTTTTTCCGCTTTTGAAAGGGATGCATTAGAAAAAGAAAAAGAAACTTACAAAATGTGAATACTGAATGATTACAATGAAAAAAATGAAGACCTAAAAAAAAAATAAAAATCCAAATTTCAAACAAATGTCTCAGAGCTGCATAACTACTTACTTGGTGGTAGGGATACAAGTCTGGAGGAGGTTGTTACTGTTTCGGTGTAAGCTGAAATATCAAACAGTTTAATTATAATTTAGCACCGCACTGGGTTTTTAACAATATTGATAATAAATAAAATTCATCAACAGAAGCAATCTTTTTAGATGTCTAGTAACCCATAGCAACCAATCAGCTTTTACCGTAGCTTTCCCTGGTATAGGGAAACTAGAATTCTGATGCAGATTTTTTTTTTATCAATTTTGATAACCACCATAGTATTCCCGTTTTTTTTCAACAAAAATGAAAACCTATTGGGGAAAATGTATCAAGTTATCATAATTTAAAAAACCAAAAGTGCAATAAAAAAAATAACAGCTATTCTTCATTAAAGGTGCGCCTAATGATAACTTGTGTAAAAATGTTAGAAACTGGTTTTTTACAGCCTTTTGTTTTTTATACACTATTTTCAGAGTCGGGTTAAAAAATGTTAACAAATGAAAAGAAAAGGATACAAACAGTGATTAATAACAATATTACATAATCCTGTTAGTGGCGGATCAGGAACAGCTAATTTTTTTTAATACAAACTAGTCATTAACATAAAAAAAGGGGCGCATATGATAATTATTAATTTTTTAATAACATTTTTTTACATGAACCAGTCATTAATCTAAAAAAACCATTTTGTGTATGTACTTTTCTAACACCAGAGTTCAGGTCAGGCGTTAATATTACTTTTTTATTACTTGGTCTTACGCACTGAATTTCCCAAAAGTAAAAAAAAAAGTGGCTGAGTTTTGGCCAAATGGATGCAAATTTGTTGCTTATACATACAAAACCAATTTGCTTCCATTTTTTTCCCAATTTAATGCCATTTGATACATTTCCCTCATTGTTTTGTTATTCTAAAATGTTATCAGTGGATTAACGGAAATATTTTCTGGCCATTTTTTTGAATAATGAGAATTATAATCAATAATAAAGGGGATAATGAAGCAGGTGCTCCAAATATATATATATATATTTTTCAAAATGTTTTGCAATTTCAGGGCCAAACCACAGGAAAGGAATTTTCCTATGCGAAGAAGATTTCAGCAGTGAACAGAACCTTTCTGCGAGTTAAAATGTTTCTTACTTCTTCCAGTGACCTCCCCGCCCTCACGGTACTGTTTCTTTGTTTTGTTATCCATTCATAGTCACCTGCAAATAAATGTAGATAGAAATCAGTACAGCTTAGCACACTATACCAATTCAAGTCATGAGTACTAAACTAATTTTATATAGGAGGAAAATATTCTTCAAAAAAATGGTGATTCTTACGGAAGATGTAAATGCTAGTTTGTGATGTAATTCGTGGTACTTTGAGTAAGTAAACAGTTCTAGCAGTGGTACTTATCCAATACACCATCCATCAGTCAGTACTGGGAATAATGATGTAAACATTATAACAACTACATCCAGTACTACCTTAAACAGGCATATTGCTGGAACTAAGGACCTACCTACTATATGGGCAAAAGTCTTTTACTAGCTCACCCTCTGTTATTAATCACCCTAGGCCTAGGAATCCTAGCCCATTTTTATCTATTATACACTGTGAGTCTTAAAAAAACACACCAAAACATTTTTAATCATATCTTCCATAAAATTTGGCAGATTTTGATAAAATTTGGTATTATGAGTCCAAAATAGATTTGCTGCTAACTGACTAAAAAAAATTTACTTACTTCAGTGGTTGCTAGGATATGAAAGCGGCAGACGGTAGTTTGTATACCGAAACGTCAAAATGGTTTTCAGTACTGAAGACTAAATTTTGATTAAGAATTTGGTACTGCTGAAAGGGTATAGCAGTCGTAGATTAATTAAAGATTTCCCAAATACGTTACTGTTTCTTTTAACAAGGCTCACTGATTTTTGCAGTAACAAACTTTATTTAAAGTAGGCTAGCGTAAACCTACATTGCATACACTTCATTGAATTTCAAGTTTCACAAGTTAGTATTAAGCTAGTACTCGGGTCAGGTTGGTACTGTTGGTACTTGGGTCAGGTAAAAAAAAATTTAGTCAGCAGCAAATCTATTTTGGACTCATAATACCAAATTTTATCCACATCGGCCAAATTTTATGGAAGATATGATTTAAAATGTTTTGGTGTGTGTTTTTAAGACTCACAGTGTAGAAGCAGGGTTGCCATCCTCCTGTTCACCTCTCTACCATCCATAGCCCCAGTTCAGGCGTTGCTATTTTTTTAACTTTCACAATAAATAAACTGAATTGGGCATAGGGTTAAATAAGGTATCTGTCTAGCTGTCATCCAAACATGCCACATGCCGTGGTTAATTTTCTAATAGTCCGTATATATGAATGAAAGACAAAATAGGAAGGTTTCACCCACAGTAATAATTTGAACTGTAATTCATATCCTCCAACGATAGAGATGGTCAAAAAATGCAAATCCTACTGGGTAACAAATCACCCCTAAATGATTTCTGCTACAGTTTATTTCAGGAAAGAGTATTGCTATCAAGGGTAGACATTGATCTATTGCTGTTAAATGGACATATATTGCCCACTGTAATTGTCTTCTTTATTTACATAAATGCTCTTTTGTTATAGATAGATGATGCTAAAGGTATGAAATATAATTATATTAGGATTATACAAACAACCGCAGCTTGTCTGAATATTTATAATATATATGCAGAAATTTAAAATACACTGATAGAACTTAATTGTAGACTTGTGGAATATAGCATAGTAACCCTATGAAACCAATTATTCATCCACATATTTATTGAAAATGAGCAGAGTACAGCAGGTGCAGCTCTTTCTCTCTCTTAAATGGTTTAAAGTGTAAGTAAACCCTATTTATAAAGTTTGCCCCATTAAAGTATTGTAAAGTGTAAAAATGATTAGTAAAATCCTCTCCCACCTCTTCACTCTGCAGCACTTACAATCTCTCTGTAAAATATTCCTCCTTCCTGCAGTGGAGAAGTACACGCCCCCAACCCTCACATTCTCTTATCTTAAAAATCGACACAGTGTCGGAATTCAATACCTAAGGGCTTAGCAGGGGCTTAGCAGTGAGAGGAAAATATCAGATTACTAAGCATGCACTAGCAGAATGAGTCATTGTGTGACCTCATTAGGGGCGGGGCTTCTTGGTACTATTACAGGAAGCAAGTACACAGAAATGCAAGCTACAGGATTAAGAGGTGAGAACTGAAAAACAAAATTGTTTTTACTTTTCAATGTTTCAGTTTATGTTTGTACATTATATATATAATATATATGTATAGTTTGGTCAATAACTTTACTTACACTTTAATAGATCTCTAATGCACAAGTAGGTGTTACAGTATGAAGATTTGATTCACTGCTTCAGGTGTGTTCAGTGGCTTCCCATTTCGTATAGATCATCTGACTTCTAGCACTCTTGTGCTACAGTCAGGTGAATTTATGTACAGGGATAATCTTTCTAGATGTCTAGTAACCCACAGCAACCAATCAGCTTGTAGCATTCACTGGTACAGGGAAACTAAAATTCGGGAAGGCAAATTCTGATTGGTTTCTATGGGTTACAAAGCCTCTGTAAACTATTGTTTCTGTTGATGAACAACCCCCTTTTGTGCACTTTGATAACAGTATATCACTTTTTAAAAAATACACATTTAGTAACAACATGGAGATTTTACTTACACACAGTTACATTTATTAATAATAATAATAATATAGTAAGCTGGTTTTTTTCTTTACTGCCAATATATACATTTAAATGATGAATTCACACTTTTAGCTCCTTTTAGGCAAAGAAAATAATATTTACCCTGAATACAATCACCTCTCACTATTAATTACTCTAACATATCTTTGATCCATCGATCAGATCACACCTAACTTAAAACAATGGTTTATTCAGATAATTGAAACAGATTTGCTATTTATTTTGTTTTTTTTACCATTGTTTTACTGTTTTAGTATAATCTCTAGTTACATGATCCTTTTAGACACTGTTCTAGTTAGTGAATTATTCCCATAACTCTCAGTAATCTTTCCTAATGTATATTTATACAGGGCCCAGGATTTGTAAAGCACTGTATCTACTAAAATGCATTTATCTCAATTTATACACTATCTGCTGAAAAGTGAGGCATGAAAACTCTAGCATGGCCTCAGCCCTAATGGTTATTGGGAAAAACTGCCTTTAATTTAAATAAACTCAGGCTTACTCCCAAATCAAATATGACCCTATATATTATAAAAGAGATTCAGGGGGTAATTCAGTAATGTGCGAAGTGAGCTCCAGATCCTTTGCCTCACTTTGCACATGCTGTTATGCGCTCGCTGATGTCCTGCATGCGGACA